>JASKMD010000008.1:16892862-16902639 GCA_030144725.1 Haematococcus lacustris | reverse complement strand
CAGCCCCACAGCTGCTCCTGCCTTGCCCCACAGCTGCTCTGTAGCACAGCTGCATAGCACCACAGCTGCTCCAGCCCAGCACCACAGCTGCTCTGCTCTATAGCTCCTGCCTAGCACCAGGGTAGAACAGGTGCCTTCACCATCACTCCAGCGGGGGCCATACATACGCCATTGTAAGACTGTATTCACCATCAGAGCTGTAGCTGGTGCCCTTTGGACAGAGTCATGCCCTTTGGACAGAGTCAAGTTGCCCACCTGCATCGGACTTGGCAACAGCTGGTTGGCATGGTTTGTCTTTCAGGTAGTTCTTGCCTTGCTGCCGTTGTAGTGTGGATCGTTGTTACATGCACAATTGACGATGAGGCTTGTGCAACAGTCTCACATAGGTCTTACAGTCTTCAACTCCTGAACCCCACAGCCCTCATGCTACACTAAAATAAAGCATGAGTTAGTCTTTAACGGCGCTGAACATGTGCATCTCTGATGCTCTGATATTGCAAACTGGTCAGCGGCTCTTTGACTTTGCGGCTGCTTCTGGAATTGCGGCGCTCCTTTGCTTGCCTCTTGACGATGCGTCCCTGCTCCCAATACCACTGCACCACACTGAGGATGACTATAATGATTGCACGCCTCCATCGACGACGACGAAGCTGGCGCCGCACATCATCATCGCCATCCATCGCAACTCGCAGCACACAGCTCGCAGCTCACAGCCTCGTTCGATCCTTCAAGTTCCTACGGCTGCAGGTGGACTCCGACTCCGGGCTCCGGAGCGATGGAAAGGGTGGAAACTTAAAAAAAGTGTTGACTCTAACTCCGCCCGGAGTCCGTTGGAAAGGGGGCCATACACGGGAGACTAACCACTGCCCGCGTCCCTAAAGGCATCCGGCAGCGGAGGAGCCGTCGTTACCTCATTTGCGCCGATCCGTCTCTGGTGCCGTCAGGTGTGTGAGTTGCTCCCTTTGTTTTGCAGCATTTCGCAACATAGTGCCGTCAACCGTTCAGTGCTGCTAAACGTACCGTCTAGTGCCGATAGTGCCCTCTGCCTTTGCAGGGTTTTTATCCTGCAGCGGTGCATCCTTCCCTCTGCCTTCACGGTCTGTACAGAAAGCTCTGCCACAGAACACGACAGCAGCTGTCACTTGGCCCTTACACAGGCATTGAGCAGGCAACGCACCAGGCATGGCGCATCGCCAGCCACCCCCTACTCGTCCATGGCGGGCCAGCGCTGGATCCAACGGCACGCTGCATCGCGCTGCCAGCCCCCACCAGATCCTTGCCACGCCCTCAGCCCAAGCCAGCCGCCATTGCTCTGCCGCCCCTCAGGCGCAACAGCTTGCAATCTTGGAGCATTGCATACGGCGCACCATCCCTTCCACGCCACTCACCCGCAGGCCAGCAGTGGCAGTGGCGGCAGCAGCAGGAGCAGCAGCACTGACCGCAGCAGGGGGAAGGAGAGGAGCAGCAGCAGAGACAGCCTTAGACAGTGCCAGCAACCCATGGCGTCACACTTTCAGCCAGGCAGTACTGCAAGGCATGCATGCAGACGGAGGCACGGTGACGGAGCTGGGTCTGAAGGGAAGGCTGTCGGAGCAGCTGGCCTGGCGGGCGGTGACCGTGCGGCCCCTGCTGCTCAGGGGCAAGCCACACCTCCAGGTGGCTGGGAGGTGGAGGCGGGCAGTGGGCAGTGGGCAGCTTGGCAGGCAGGTGGTGCCACCCTGGCAGGCTGGTGCTGGCGGCGTGGCAGGCAGGTGCTGGGACTGGGTCTGCCGGTGTTCGTGACTGACCACGTCTGGTCATCCCTGGTGGATGGTGAGGCTAAGATGAGGATGAGACGATGAGATGAGACGAGGCTGGCAGGCTGCTGGTGGCTTGGCAGGCTGGTGTAGGGGCTGGGGCTGGGTCTGCCCGTGTCCTTGACCTGCCACATCATCATCCCTGACCTGGGCTCCTGCTTGCCGCCCCTCGCCCCGCCTGCTGCTCCTGCCAGCCTCCCTGTCCTCCCCTCCTGCTGCAGTTCTCCTACTGCACTCGCACCCAGGACCTTGTGAAGAATGAGGAGCTGGGGTCACCAGGCGCAGCGGCACGACTGCAGGAGCTGCTGCACCAGGGCCTGCCCTTCACCGCCATCACACTGAGAACAATGACCCAGGCAAGCCTTGCCGTCCCCCAGCTCTGCCCTGCCGCCCCCCTGCCCCACCCCGACCCGACCTGATGCGGCCTCTTACCCTGCCCCTGCCCCTGCCCCCCTGACCCTGACCTGGTATACCTCTGCTCCCCTGCCCCCCTGCCCCCCTGACCCCTGCCCCCCTGACCCTGACCCACTACAGGTGTACAGTGTGGAGGTGACCCGCAGCGGCCGCACCATCCTGCACCGCCACCCCGTGCCTGCTGCTCCTGCCCTGGCTGCCTCCCCCTCTGCCTCCCCACCCGCCCCCTCCCCCACCGCTGCCGCCACAGCCACCTTCCCACCACCTGCTGTTGCAGCGCCCGCGAGGCCAGCCACCGCACTCACCCTGGCACCCCCGCCTGTGCACCCTAGTCTGAGCGCCTTGGCTGCTGGGCGGGGTGTGGCGCTGAGCCCTTTGTCAGCAGCTTCCACAGCACCTGCTGCACCCACTGCAGCCGCAGCAGCAGGAGCAGGGGCGGCAGGGGCAGCAGGGGCAGGCGCTGCCTCAGCAGCAGGCGGCCGCCGCCTCATCAGCCTGGGTCAGGCCACAGGGAGCAGCAGGCAGGCAGGCAGCGGGCCCCCTGCTGACCTGCAGCTACTGAGCCATGACCGGGTGAAGGCGCTGCCCATCCCTCCTGACCAGCCCCACCCCTTCCTCCAGGCCCTGGGCCTACAGACAGCACAGGGCAGGGTGAAGGCGGACCGGGCGGACAAGCTGGCCCAGGTCAGTCCTGCTGCTGCTGCTGCTGCTGCTGCTGCTGCTGCTGCTGCTGCTGCTGCTGCTGCTGCTGCTGCTGCTGCTGCTGCTGCTGCTGCTGCTGCTGCTGCTGCTGCTGCTGCTGCTGCTGCTGCTGCTGCTGCTGCTGCTGCTGCTGCTGCTGCTGCTGCTGCTGCTGCTGCTGCTGCTGCTGCTGCTGCTGCTGCTGCTGCTGCTGCTGCTGCTGCTGCTGCTGCTGCTGCTGCTGCTGCTGCTGCTGCTGCTGCTGCTGCTGCTGCTGCTGCTGCTGCTGCTGCTGCTGCTGCTGCTGCTGCTGCTGCTGCTGCTGCTGCTGCTGCTGCTGCTGCTGCTGCTGCTGCTGCTGCTGCTGCTGCTGCTGCTGCTGCTGCTGCTGCTGCTGCTGCTGCTGCTGCTGCTGCTGCTGCTGCTGCTGCTGCTGCTGCTGCTGCTGCTGCTGCTGCTGCTGCTGCTGCTGCTGCTGCTGCTGCTGCTGCTGCTGCTGCTGCTGCTGCTGCTGCTGCTGCTGCTGCTGCTGCTGCTGCTGCTGCTGCTGCTGCTGCTGCTGCTGCTGCTGCTGCTGCTGCTGCTGCTGCTGCTGCTGCTGCTGCTGCTGCTGCTGCTGCTGCTGCTGCTGCTGCTGCTGCTGCTGCTGCTGCTGCTGCTGCTGCTGCTGCTGCTGCTGCTGCTGCTGCTGCTGCTGCTGCTGCTGCTGCTGCTGCTGCTGCTGCTGCTGCTGCTGCTGCTGCTGCTGCTGCTGCTGCTGCTGCTGCTGCTGCTGCTGCTGCTGCTGCTGCTGCTGCTGCTGCTGCTGCTGCTGCTGCTGCTGCTGCTGCTGCTGCTGCTGCTGCTGCTGCTGCTGCTGCTGCTGCTGCTGCTGCTGCTGCTGCTGCTGCTGCTGCTGCTGCTGCTGCTGCTGCTGCTGCTGCTGCTGCTGCTGCTGCTGCTGCTGCTGCTGCTGCTGCTGCTGCTGCTGCTGCTGCTGCTGCTGCTGCTGCTGCTGCTGCTGCTGCTGCTGCTGCTGCTGCTGCTGCTGCTGCTGCTGCTGCTGCTGCTGCTGCTGCTGCTGCTGCTGCTGCTGCTGCTGCTGCTGCTGCTGCTGCTGCTGCTGCTGCTGCTGCTGCTGCTGCTGCTGCTGCTGCTGCTGCTGCTGCTGCTGCTGCTGCTGCTGCTGCTGCTGCTGCTGCTGCTGCTGCTGCTGCTGCTGCTGCTGCTGCTGCTGCTGCTGCTGCTGCTGCTGCTGCTGCTGCTGCTGCTGCTGCTGCTGCTGCTGCTGCTGCTGCTGCTGCTGCTGCTGCTGCTGCTGCTGCTGCTGCTGCTGCTGCTGCTGCTGCTGCTGCTGCTGCTGCTGCTGCTGCTGCTGCTGCTGCTGCTGCTGCTGCTGCTGCTGCTGCTGCTGCTGTCACCACCACTGCTGCTGCTGCTGCTGCTGCTGCTGCTGCTGCTGCTGTCACCACCACAGCTGCTGCTGCTGCTGCTGCTGCTGCTGCTGCTGCTGCTGCTGTCACCACCACAGCTGCTGCTGCTGCTGCTGCTGCTGCTGCTGCTGCTGCTGCTGTCACCACCACAGCTGCTGCTGCTGCTGCTGCTGCTGCTGCTGCTGCTGCTGCTGCTGCTGCTGCTGCTGCTGTCACCACCACAGCTGCTGCTGCTGCTGCTGCTGCTGCTGCTGCTGCTGCTGCTGCTGCTGCTGCTGCTGTCACCACCACAGCTGCTGCTGCTGCTGCTGCTGCTGCTGCTGCTGCTGCTGTCACCACCACAGCTGCTGCTGCTGCTGCTGCTGCTGCTGCTGCTGCTGCTGCTGCTGCTGCTGCTGCTGTCACCACCACAGCTGCTGCTGCTGCTGCTGCTGCTGCTGCTGCTGCTGCTGCTGCTGCTGCTGTCACCACCACAGCTGCTGCTGCTGCTGCTGCTGCTGCTGCTGCTGTCACCACCACAGCTGCTGCTGCTGCTGCTGCTGCTGCTGCTGCTGCTGTCACCACCACAGCTGCTGCTGCTGCTGCTGCTGCTGCTGCTGCTGCTGCTGCTGCTGCTGCTGCTGTCACCACCACAGCTGCTGCTGCTGCTGCTGCTGCTGCTGCTGCTGCTGCTGCTGCTGCTGCTGCTGCTGCTGCTGCTGCTGCTGCTGCTGCTGCTGCTGCTGCTGCTGCTGCTGCTGCTGCTGCTGCTGCTGCTGCTGCTGCTGCTGCTGCTGCTGCTGCTGCTGCTGCTGCTGCTGCTGCTGCTGCTGCTGCTGCTGCTGCTGCTGCTGCTGCTGCTGCTGCTGCTGCTGCTGCTGCTGCTGCTGCTGCTGCTGCTGCTGCTGCTGCTGCTGCTGCTGCTGCTGCTGCTGCTGCTGCTGCTGCTGCTGCTGCTGCTGCTGCTGCTGCTGCTGCTGCTGCTGCTGCTGCTGCTGCTGCTGCTGCTGCTGCTGCTGCTGCTGCTGCTGCTGCTGCTGCTGTCACCACCACAGCTGCTGCTGCTGCTGCTGCTGCTGCTGCTGCTGCTGCTGCTGTCACCACCACAGCTGCTGCTGCTGCTGCTGCTGCTGCTGCTGCTGTCACCACCACAGCTGCTGCTGCTGCTGCTGCTGCTGCTGTCACCACCACAGCTGCTGCTGCTGCTGCTGCTGCTGCTGCTGCTGCTGCTGCTGCTGCTGCTGCTGCTGTCACCACCACAGCTGCTGCTGCTGCTGCTGCTGCTGCTGCTGCTGCTGCTGCTGCTGCTGCTGCTGCTGCTGCTGCTGCTGCTGCTGCTGCTGCTGCTGCTGCTGCTGCTGCTGCTGCTGCTGCTGCTGCTGCTGCTGTCACCACCACAGCTGCTGCTGCTGCTGCTGCTGCTGCTGCTGCTGCTGTCACCACCACAGCTGCTGCTGCTGCTGCTGCTGCTGCTGCTGCTGCTGCTGCTGCTGCTGTCACCACCACAGCTGCTGCTGCTGCTGCTGCTGCTGCTGCTGCTGCTGCTGCTGCTGCTGCTGCTGCTGCTGCTGCTGCTGCTGCTGCTGCTGCTGCTGCTGCTGCTGCTGCTGCTGCTGCTGCTGCTGTCACCACCACAGCTGCTGCTGCTGCTGCTGCTGCTGCTGCTGCTGCTGCTGCTGTCACCACCACAGCTGCTGCTGCTGCTGCTGCTGCTGCTGCTGCTGCTGCTGCTGCTGCTGCTGCTGTCACCACCACAGCTGCTGCTGCTGCTGCTGCTGCTGCTGCTGCTGCTGCTGCTGCTGTCACCACCACAGCTGCTGCTGCTGCTGCTGCTGCTGCTGCTGCTGCTGCTGCTGCTGCTGCTGCTGCTGTCACCACCACAGCTGCTGCTGCTGCTGCTGCTGCTGCTGCTGCTGCTGTCACCACCACAGCTGCTGCTGCTGCTGCTGCTGCTGCTGCTGCTGCTGCTGCTGCTGCTGCTGCTGCTGCTGCTGCTGCTGCTGCTGCTGCTGCTGCTGCTGCTGCTGCTGCTGCTGTCACCACCACAGCTGCTGCTGCTGCTGCTGCTGCTGCTGCTGCTGCTGCTGCTGTCACCACCACAGCTGCTGCTGCTGCTGCTGCTGCTGCTGCTGCTGCTGCTGCTGCTGCTGCTGCTGCTGCTGTCACCACCACAGCTGCTGCTGCTGCTGCTGCTGCTGCTGCTGCTGCTGCTGTCACCACCACAGCTGCTGCTGCTGCTGCTGCTGCTGCTGCTGCTGCTGCTGCTGCTGCTGCTGCTGCTGTCACCACCACAGCTGCTGCTGCTGCTGCTGCTGCTGCTGCTGCTGCTGCTGCTGCTGCTGTCACCACCACAGCTGCTGCTGCTGCTGCTGCTGCTGCTGCTGCTGCTGTCACCACCACAGCTGCTGCTGCTGCTGCTGCTGCTGCTGCTGCTGCTGCTGTCACCACCACAGCTGCTGCTGCTGCTGCTGCTGCTGCTGCTGCTGCTGCTGCTGCTGCTGCTGCTGTCACCACCACAGCTGCTGCTGCTGCTGCTGCTGCTGCTGCTGCTGCTGCTGCTGCTGCTACTGCTGCTGCTGCTGCTGCTGCTGCTGCTGCTGCTGCTGCTGCTGCTGCTGCTGCTGCTGCTGCTGCTGCTGCTGCTGCTGCTGCTGCTGCTGCTGCTGCTGCTGCTGCTGCTGCTGCTGCTGCTGCTGCTGCTGCTGCTGCTGCTGCTGCTGCTGCTGCTGCTGCTGCTGCTGCTGCTGCTGCTGCTGCTGCTGCTGCTGCTGCTGCTGCTGCTGCTGCTGCTGCTGCTGCTGCTGCTGCTGCTGCTGCTGCTGCTGCTGCTGCTGCTGCTGCTGCTGCTGCTGCTGCTGCTGCTGCTGCTGCTGCTGCTGCTGCTGCTGCTGCTGCTGCTGCTGCTGTCACCACCACAGCTGCTGCTGCTGCTGCTGCTGCTGCTGCTGCTGCTGTCACCACCACAGCTGCTGCTGCTGCTGCTGCTGCTGCTGCTGCTGTCACCACCACAGCTGCTGCTGCTGCTGCTGCTGCTGCTGCTGTCACCACCACAGCTGCTGCTGCTGCTGCTGCTGCTGCTGCTGCTGCTGCTGCTGCTGCTGCTGCTGTCACCACCACAGCTGCTGCTGCTGCTGCTGCTGCTGCTGCTGCTGCTGCTGCTGCTGCTGCTGCTGCTGCTGCTGCTGCTGCTGCTGCTGCTGCTGCTGCTGCTGCTGCTGCTGCTGCTGCTGCTGCTGCTGCTGCTGCTGCTGCTGCTGCTGCTGTCACCACCACAGCTGCTGCTGCTGCTGCTGCTGCTGCTGCTGCTGCTGTCACCACCACAGCTGCTGCTGCTGCTGCTGCTGCTGCTGCTGCTGCTGCTGCTGCTGCTGTCACCACCACAGCTGCTGCTGCTGCTGCTGCTGCTGCTGCTGCTGCTGCTGCTGCTGCTGCTGCTGCTGCTGCTGCTGCTGCTGCTGCTGCTGCTGCTGCTGCTGCTGCTGCTGCTGCTGCTGCTGCTGCTGCTGCTGTCACCACCACAGCTGCTGCTGCTGCTGCTGCTGCTGCTGCTGCTGCTGCTGCTGTCACCACCACAGCTGCTGCTGCTGCTGCTGCTGCTGCTGCTGCTGCTGCTGCTGCTGCTGCTGTCACCACCACAGCTGCTGCTGCTGCTGCTGCTGCTGCTGCTGCTGCTGCTGCTGTCACCACCACAGCTGCTGCTGCTGCTGCTGCTGCTGCTGCTGCTGCTGCTGCTGCTGCTGCTGCTGCTGTCACCACCACAGCTGCTGCTGCTGCTGCTGCTGCTGCTGCTGCTGTCACCACCACAGCTGCTGCTGCTGCTGCTGCTGCTGCTGCTGCTGCTGCTGCTGCTGCTGCTGCTGCTGCTGCTGCTGCTGCTGCTGCTGCTGCTGCTGCTGCTGCTGCTGCTGCTGCTGTCACCACCACAGCTGCTGCTGCTGCTGCTGCTGCTGCTGCTGCTGCTGCTGCTGCTGTCACCACCACAGCTGCTGCTGCTGCTGCTGCTGCTGCTGCTGCTGCTGCTGCTGCTGCTGCTGTCACCACCACAGCTGCTGCTGCTGCTGCTGCTGCTGCTGCTGCTGCTGCTGTCACCACCACAGCTGCTGCTGCTGCTGCTGCTGCTGCTGCTGCTGCTGCTGCTGCTGCTGCTGCTGCTGTCACCACCACAGCTGCTGCTGCTGCTGCTGCTGCTGCTGCTGCTGCTGCTGCTGCTGCTGTCACCACCACAGCTGCTGCTGCTGCTGCTGCTGCTGCTGCTGCTGCTGCTGCTGTCACCACCACAGCTGCTGCTGCTGCTGCTGCTGCTGCTGCTGCTGCTGTCACCACCACAGCTGCTGCTGCTGCTGCTGCTGCTGCTGCTGCTGCTGCTGCTGCTGCTGTCACCACCACAGCTGCTGCTGCTGCTGCTGCTGCTGCTGCTGCTGCTGCTGCTGCTGCTGCTGCTGCTGCTGCTGCTGCTGCTGCTGCTGCTGCTGCTGCTGCTGCTGCTGCTGCTGCTGCTGCTGCTGCTGCTGCTGCTGCTGCTGCTGCTGCTGCTGCTGCTGCTGCTGCTGCTGCTGCTGCTGCTGCTGCTGCTGCTGCTGCTGCTGCTGCTGCTGCTGCTGCTGCTGCTGCTGCTGCTGCTGCTGCTGCTGCTGCTGCTGCTGCTGCTGCTGCTGCTGCTGCTGCTGTCACCACCACAGCTGCTGCTGCTGCTGCTGCTGCTGCTGCTGCTGCTGTCACCACCACAGCTGCTGCTGCTGCTGCTGCTGCTGCTGCTGCTGCTGCTGCTGTCACCACCACAGCTGCTGCTGCTGCTGCTGCTGCTGCTGCTGCTGCTGCTGCTGTCACCACCACAGCTGCTGCTGCTGCTGCTGCTGCTGCTGCTGCTGCTGCTGCTGCTGCTGCTGTCACCACCACAGCTGCTGCTGCTGCTGCTGCTGCTGCTGCTGCTGCTGCTGCTGCTGCTGCTGCTGCTGCTGCTGTCACCACCACAGCTGCTGCTGCTGCTGCTGCTGCTGCTGCTGCTGCTGCTGTCACCACCACAGCTGCTGCTGCTGCTGCTGCTGCTGCTGCTGCTGCTGCTGCTGCTGCTGCTGCTGCTGCTGCTGCTGTCACCACCACAGCTGCTGCTGCTGCTGCTGCTGCTGCTGCTGCTGCTGCTGCTGCTGCTGCTGCTGTCACCACCACAGCTGCTGCTGCTGCTGCTGCTGCTGCTGCTGCTGCTGTCACCACCACAGCTGCTGCTGCTGCTGCTGCTGCTGCTGCTGCTGCTGCTGTCACCACCACAGCTGCTGCTGCTGCTGCTGCTGCTGCTGCTGCTGCTGCTGCTGCTGCTGCTGCTGCTGTCACCACCACAGCTGCTGCTGCTGCTGCTGCTGCTGCTGCTGCTGCTGCTGCTGCTGCTGCTGCTGCTGCTGCTGCTGCTGCTGCTGCTGCTGCTGCTGCTGCTGCTGCTGCTGCTGCTGCTGCTGCTGCTGCTGCTGCTGCTGCTGCTGCTGCTGCTGCTGCTGCTGCTG
>JASKMD010000008.1:16837862-16887862 GCA_030144725.1 Haematococcus lacustris | reverse complement strand
GCTAGGCGCTGGCTGCTGGCTGCCTGGCAACAGCTGGTGCCCACAAACTTCTTAACTCAGGCAGGGGCGTGCAGTCGAGGGGCAGGGGCGTCCTGCCTGAAGATGCTTGGTCACCTCAGACCTGCGGCAGGGGCCTCTGGTCACTATGCAGGCACACTGGGCCCTGGACCTCCTGCACATAGCCCTCCACCTGACCCTTCCCTGACCCCTCCCTGACCCCTCCCTGACCCCTCCCTGACCCCTCCCTGACCCCCCCTGGCCCCTCCCTGACCCCCCCTGACGCATTTGACTCCTCCCTGACCCCTCTCTATCCCGGGTCCCTTGAGTAAGCCTTGTATACCATTGGGTGCGTTGTGCTAGTACCTGTCCAAGTACCTTACACTTGACTGGGGCAGGGGCAGGGGCAGCAGAGGGATCAAGACCTTACACTTGACTGAGAGTCTTCACGCTGCTGTGTTGCCTATATCAAGGGAGGTGCTGCCCCCTGCTGCAGGGTGCGCCCATCATCATGGCCGTGCCCTGCTGCCACAACCACCTGCACCGCCAGCTGGCCGGCAGCAAGGCCATGGTGGCGCCTTTTGGCCCGGTCATGGGCCACGGCATCCTGCGGCAGCGCATGCTGGACGTGCTCACAGACAGCCTGAGGGCGCTGCTGCTGAGGATTGTAGGGTGGGTGGGTGCGGGGTGTGGGGAGGGGAGGGCATCAACACAGCTGGCGGGGCACAGGGGGCAGGGGGGTGCCAAGAGTGCTGGGCTGGACAGCGTGGGGTGGGGTCTACACAGGTGGAGGGTACGGGGAGAGGGGGGGGGTGAGGGAGGTGGGAGAGGGGGAGGGGGGGGGGGGTTGCAGGAGGCCATGGGGGTTTGGAGGGGGGCATGGGGTGGGGTGGGGTGTGGGGGGGGTGGAACCTGCTTGCCATACTGTTGTACAGGTTGCCTGTTCTAGCCCTGGCTCTGATGCTGCCAGCTGTGTTACTGCCATGCAAGGACTGAGCCTGATTAGGAACCCTTTCAGTAGCTCACACCAGGAGGGGGTGAGGGGCTCCTCCTGCACCGCACCACACCACAGCCACCCCTATACAGCAGCCAAACCGATGGCAATAAGCAGCTTGGCAACCTCATGGTTGACATAACAAGCTAGTAGAAGCTTGTAAGCTAACTGAACGGTGGGAACCCACCATCGCCGTTACTGCAGCCTGCCCGCTTCTTGCCCTCACTCTCAGGTACAAGGTGGACGTGGTGGAGTTCGTGTCGGCCGAGCACACGCCCCGCAATGTCCTGATCCGTGCTGTCAGGAGGGGGCCGGCAGGCTCTGTCAGCACCACCGATACAAGCAGCGCGAGCGGATCGGCAGAAACGGCGGGTGGTGACATGGAGCCAATCCCTAGCATGATGGGAAGCGGCAGCAGTAGCAATGACAGGAGCAGCAGCGGCAGCGGCACGCCCTCTCCTGGGGTTGACAAGCTGCCTGATCAGGCGTCAACCAAGGTCACGCTGCAGCTGGTGGAGGAGTACAAGGCGTTGACGAGCTTCTGGGGGGTGAGGCCTCATCTAGAAACGCTGCTGGAAGCCGAGCTACAGCAGCTGCTCAGCATGTGAAATCGTTGCTGAACAGGTCGTCGCCGATGCTGCTTGGTATCAGGATGGCAGCCTAAACGTGTCCATGCGCACCAAGGTTTAAGAGACTGCGTCGATCGGCGTCGCAAAAGTATGGGAACATGCACTGTTGAATCATTCAAGCAGATCGACAACATGCCGCCGACTGCAAGCACTGCCATCACGTCAGGCCATTACACAACCCCTGAGCTTTGTCGTAACAGTATATTTTAATCGTTGTCCGCCCCCAACCTATCCGTCCCTAACAACCCTCCCCCAACCCGTTCCCCTGGTGCGATCGCGGCTGCCGCTTCCTCCCCAACCTCGCCTGATGACGCCGCGCTTGTTTTGTCGCCGGCTGTATGTTCTACTGGCGACCCCGACTCGCTTGCTTGCTGTAAAGACACTCCTGCCGCAGGCTCCGGCTCCGACGTACGCTGCGCTACTTCTGCTTGATGTGCCGCCTGTGTGCCTGGAGGCTGCGCCCCAGTCAGCCGTCCGGCTGCCTCCAGCTGGGCTCTGTGCTGCTGTCTGCGCGCCGCGACCGCCTCCTGCCCCTCGGCCGCGATCTGCTCCGCGATGATTCGGTGCCTGGCTTCCTCGTCCGTTTCCAGCGGCCGGTGCGCGACCCGGGCCTGGCGTGCGCGCAGGACCATTACCAGGAGCAGCACCAGCGCGGCGAGGAACGCAGTTTCGCCGACATCTTTTTGCCCGGTCACTGCTGTCGCGAGGTCAACCAGCCCCGCGTTCTGCAACCACTGCCAGAGCCCCAGCTCTACGCGCATGACGGAGCGGTGCGGCAGCAAGCTCGCGGCGACGCTGGTCCACTGGCCCAGCACACTGGTGTGCGGCGGACGCAGGACGAACACGTTGTCCCACACTGACGTCCCAAGGGCGGGCAGCCTGGGCCGCAGCCACGCCCAGACCTGGTGCAGCAGCAGCCATGCCTTGGCACAGTAAACAGCCAGCGCGGCGTCCTGACTGGTGTGCAGTGCCATGTCGTAAAAGCGACCAGCCAGCGTGAGGTCTTGGGGCACACCAGCACCGAACTCGTGCATGAAGCCCAGGTTGAACATGGCCTCAGGGGAGCGTTCTTGGTATGCCTGCAAGAGGATTTAACAGTGCCACGGACTTGGTCACCCTCACCCTCACCCTCAGACACAGACACACCCTCATCCTCAGACACACCCTCGCCCTCACCCTCACCCTCAGACACACCCTCAGGCACACTCTCAGACACACCCTTAGACACATCCTTGCGACAAGCAGTAGAGGGAGGTGACGTCAGCATGCTGCTGCAGCTCCACACATCGTGTGCTTCTTGTTGGCTATATACCATTGTGCCAGCCAGCATGGGGTTGTCAGCACAGCGACAGTCGCACCTCGTAGTAAATGGCTGATGAGCGAGCCCAATCTTGATTGACTCCGTCTCCATGGAAGTAGGCGTCTGCCATGGCCAACAGACTGGCCACGTTGCCCATCTCTGCGCTGCGCTTCAGCAGCTGGAACGTGACGTTGGCAGCTTGACCCTCTGCACCAGCAAGGCAGCAGGGCAGCAGGGCGCTGGGGAGATTGTCAGGGTCAGGGTGAGGGTGAGGGTCAAGTTCAGGGTCGGGATCAGCGTTCTTGAAGCCGTCCCAGTGCTGAGCCTGAGACTCGGGGTCATCAGGGGCACTCCCGCTCACCTGCCCTCACATAATCCTTGGCCAGCAGCCAGGCTGCGTTAGACTGCCCAAGCTCCATGCCCGCCTCGCCTGCGCCGCCATGCAGGGCAGCAGTGATCCCAACAAGCAGGGTTGGTCCAAAGGCATGGCGCATGAGCCACCACATCCCACACAGCATGCGCTTACAGCTAGGCTTGTTTGCAACCATGATATGCGCTGCAGAACAGGTCTGCCTGTGTTATGCACAGCCTCAAGAGGAGGATGTCAATGGGGGGTTCCACAAGAGCTGGCAGGGAAAGTTTAGGCAGTGAGCCTTGTCACACATGGCCTTCCCATACACGCTGAGATGAGCTTCACATGGACAGGGAGATGCACAACGCAGTTGGCGGTGGTGACTGTTCAGCTCCTGGCAGCCGTCTGTGTGACCCATGGGCTATGAGGGCGCTGAGGGCGATGCCGGCAGAGAGAGTGACGCAATGGTGGTGGCAGCTTCAGGGGTTTGTTCAGCCCTGCTCTCTCCCTCCATATCTCAGCCCTGCTTAGCCCCCAAACCCACTGTGGTGCCGGCAGCTGCTGGAGTGTCTGGTCTAAGTTAGCTGGTACTTGTCCTGCTCCTGCCATCGCCGTGTGCACAGGGTCTACAGCAGTGCCACTGTGGGTAGTGTCGACACCCATGCCAACCCCTCCTGCCTTGGCCCTCTTCTGTCCGTCCGCCACCAGCTCTGCTCTCAGTGCCCAAACCGCTCATGGCCACCAGGCTGACCTGCTTGCAGGTAGTGCCAGGCTGCGGCCTTGTAGTGGCCCTGGAAGTAGGCCTCGTGCCCCTGCTGCAGGTTGGCGGCCACGGGACCTCGCTCAGCAGCCAGCTTCAGCAACAGGGAGGCTGGACGGCAGTTCCTGCACGCGCACATACACATTCAGCTCTGTAATCTACACAGCATGACGTACACAGCGCAACCTCAAAGGTGGAACTCATTGAAGGCACCAAGGCTGCATATGCTTGTAAAAGAGCCTTGAGCTGCAGGTTCAGCATGTTCAACCATTTGTTCAGCATGCTCAGCTTGTCTCCATTGTCAGCCTCAAACTATTTGTGTGCCATGGATTCTGGTGATGGACACTGAGGCTATTGGCATATGCTTCCATGGCATGTCATGTCCTGTCCTGTCATGGCCATTCCTATCCAGACCTGACTGCACCTGACCTGACCTGGCACTAGAGCTGGCAGGCCCTGGCACTAGAGCTGCACGCACTTGAGTGTGCCTTTCCCAGCCAGGTGCATCATTGCCACGTTGTACATGGCCAGCAGGTGACCCGCATGAGCCGCCAACATGAGGTAGGAGAAGGCGCGCTGCACGCTCTTGCGCCTCACACCCACCCCCTGCACCTCACACAGCGCATGCACTCAGGCTGCTGCCCAGCACAGCTGTGCGCTGGCATGATGATGTGCTCTGATAGCCTGGCGATGCCCAGGACATGCATGCCTCCAGCGGCATGGGCCTGATGACAGGGATTTAGTAGACAGCTAGCCCCCCTTGATGTGACAGAAGTGGATGAAACCTTGCTGGTGGCGGTGAGATTAAGATGTCATGAAATGGCATGTCATGAAATGGCAGCGATGGCGGCCTTGACTACACTAGCTGTGCCTTGGCTGGCCAAGCGGAGTCAGGCCCCAGCAAACCTTGACCTGCGCCCCAGGGCCTTGACCCTGACCACCACACCGCCCAAGCCTCAGCTTCCACCACCTGCACTGGCTAGTGCATGGAAATGCCTAAACCTAAGCCTGGGCATCAGCTCCCACCACCTGCGTGGGCTAGTACTGGGGAATGCCTGGGCCTGGGCCTCAGCTCCACATACCTGTAGGTGCATGACCCCTAGGTAGTAGTGGGCGTCCACGTGGCCCTGCTCCGCTGCCTGCACCCCTCAGCAAGCAGGGCAGCAGTTGGAAGCAGTGGGTAGCAGTGGGCAGCAGTGGACAGCAGTGGGCAGCAGCCGGACAGCAAAGGCATGCGGTCTCCAGGGTGCCAAAGCAGCCAGCACATGCCCCACATCAGTGCATGGACAACTCAGCATGCCAGCTGCACACAAGGTGGCGTGGAAGCAGTGCAGGGCCATGCTTCTACAGTAGGCTGGCGGAGACAGTATGTGCCAGCCCGGATGGAAACGGCCTGACCTGTGTCAATCTCTTCAAACCGCCCCATTGGCTACAGGGCTTCTGCAGCAGGCTGATAGCAGCTATCATCGAACTATGCTGTGCTTGTGACTTTGCGTCAGGACCCATTACTTCAATTCTGCTCTCAGCTGCTACTGCCACTGCCGTGAAGCTGCCACCGCACGACCAGCTGCATTGCTTCACTTCCTAAAGACCGACACAGTGTTTAGCCAGCTGCTGCTAATGCCAGGCAGCTGCCACCGCGACTGCGGTACAGCACCCAGGCTGCTGCCTCAGCTGCCACCCTGCCAGCCTCCTGGTACCGCTACTGCACCACATGCTCTGCTGCTGCTGCTGGCGGCTCACCCTGCCTCACCTCCACAAACAGCTTCAGCGCCTTCTCAGGGTCCTTGTCTGCACCCTGACCCGTGAGGTGCATGTAGGCCAGGCCATACAGGGCGGTGGGGCCGCCCTCCTCTGCGGCAGACTCAAACTGCTGCCGGGCTGCGGCAAGGTCCACCTCGCCTGCCTGCTACCAACAAACCACCATCATCATGATCAAATGGCATTCGCCCATCGGCGTTGCTGCAACACTTATGCTCGTATTGTCTGCCACAGTGCTAGTGTGAAGAGTGTTGAACCCCCTGCCAGCCCCTCCTGCCACCTGGTCAAGTCCCAGTATCACGCGAAGCAGTGGCAGGTGACAGTGGCAGTGGGTAGCCCCCACCACATGTGCCAGCGCTGCACCGCACCAGGCCATTGGCGTACATGTTGCCCAGGTGACCCATGGCTTGCACATCCCCAGCCTCTGCCGCCCTCTGCAGATACTGCATGGCGGCGGAGTGGTCCCTCTGCATGCCATGCATACCATAGTTCAAGACCTGCAACCAGGGGCATCAACAAGCCAAACGCACCGTCATCACCATGATCATCATATCACCAGCAGCAACATCAGCATAAGCATTGGAATCACAAACAGCAGCACCACAACACGAGCATAAGGCAAGCAAGCCTGATATGTCTGATGTGTGGAAGAAGCAGATGAAGCAATAAGAGGGATGAAGAAGCAGATGGAGTGGATAGGTGAATAAACTCAGCAGCAGGCAGGCAGGCTGGCAGGCAGGCAACAGGCGAGCTCGCTGGTTAGGATGCGTGGGTATCCACCCCTGGACTTGATGAGCGGCATGCATGCTCCACGGCTGCCACAAGCAGCAAGCCTCCCTACAGCCGGCAACCTAGAGGGTCCAGAGCGACCTGGTTCGACTCCTGTACCCGGGACTCCCCTTGCAGCACCCTTGAGCACCCGGGTTCAACTCCCGCACCTGGGCCACTGTGGTTTGGGCATCCACATTCCCCTTGTCAGCGGAGTCCTGGTAAAACTGCACCACCTGCAGGCACAGGTAAGGCCAAGGCAGGCACAACAGGATGGCAGGCAAGTGCCAGACTGCAACAACCCGCATGCTGGTTGTACACCGTGAGATGCCTAATGGCAGGCAGGCGTCAGAACATGACAACTCACATGCTGCGGGTACGTTCCAGTCAGTGGGCCAGACATGAGCCAAGGGTGCACCCTGTGTGTTGCCTGCCTGTTGTGCGGCTGAGGCCCTGGTGCTGCAGGGGGAGTGCGGGCGCCCTCACTGCAGGCCAAGGTGCAGCCCACCAGGGTTACCCAGCCCACCAAGGTGTTCGGCAGTGTAGCAGCCCAGCAGTTCTTGCCCTGACAGCGTGCCTGGGCATGAATGCTGCCGCTGCTGCCACCGCTGGCAGCACATGATCAGCAAACTCCAAGTGTTGGAGCAGCCCTTGCTCAAGAGTGCATGTGGCGGCCTCAGGTGCATGCCATGCAGGCATGGTTGCATGGGAGCAGGGCAGGTAGACAGGGTCAGCAATCACAAACCCACCACCGCCCCCTTACCTCGCGCTGCCGGTCCACTTTATGTGACTGGCTGAACAGCACGCTGAGCCGTATCCGCTCCACATAGGGCAGGTTGCTCCCTCCTGGCTGCACTGACAGGTCCGCTACCTGCCGACACAAACAGCCAAAAAACACTCATGTGCCCATGTCTGCATGCAGAACACCATGCAGGTACCATGCAGGGCTGCATACAGGGCTTCATGCAAGCAAGGCGCTCACCTGCTCTACCACCGGGGTGTAGTAGGCAGCAGCTGTCCAGCAGCTCTTGGGCACCCCAAGGCCATGCAGGTGGCGGTAGCCCAGCGCCATGCGGGCTAATGCATCCCCGCCTGACGCTGCAAAGAAGTAGTGCAGCAGCGCTGCATCCTCATCTGGCTGCATGCACATGCATGCACACATGCATGCAAGCGCTTGTGGCTGAACAAGGAAACCATCTAAAGTGTGAAGTGCTGCCATCCATGTCTGCACACCAATTGGCAACCATGCCTCAGCCAGCTGCTGTGGGTAGCAGGGGGTGAGGGGTGTGAGTGTAGTCTGCTGACTGCAGTCTGCCTCTGTGCAGTCTGCCTCCTGCAGCTGCCATGTGGTGGGAAGTGGTAAGTAGTGGTGGTAGCCAGACACTGGCCGCCTGTGGCTGTGGCTGTCATCTGCCGTCTAGGCGCCCACCCAGCATCAGGTGCGCCCCACCTCGCCAAACTGCACGATGCCAGTCTCATCCCAACTGTCTTGGTAGTGCAGACCTAGGGCGTAGCGCATGGCCATCTGGCCCTGAGCCTCAGGCTCCCCTAGAGCTGCTGCTCGTCTGAACAGCTCCAGGGCCAGCTGGGCATCCTGCTGACACCCCCATCCCTCCTGCAAGCAGGCCATAGAGGTTGAAAGAGTTTAAGCATGGGTTGCAGACAGGCGATGGAGAGGGAGCTGAGAAGGCACATGCTCCAAGGCAGGGGTGCAGGGCAGGGCAGCTGACAAGCAGCCAGCATGACTGGCGCCATGACACGGAGTTTTGCTCGGTTAAGCTGGCTGTGTGCGCCTCACCATGGCAACCTTTGCCAGCTCACGAAGAGCGCCCTTGTGACCATGTGGCAGGAAGAACAGGTCTGGGTAGCCTGGCACAGGTATCATCCCTTGGCTATCTGGCCCCGCGCTGCTTTCTCCCTCGCCTGGGTCAGACTTCCTTGCTGTCTTTACTCCTGCTGCCTTGAGCAGCAGCTCCCCGACACAACGTTGCTGCTCTTTTTTGCTGACGCCAACCTGTCCCCTGCATTGGCCATGCCCAAAGCAGTGGAGTACTGGAGGTTTCTCTCGATAAGAGGGAACTCCGCACCTGATGGCCATAGCTGCATCGTACAGCTTTTGATGATCGTCATGCCGCGAGGCTGTGTCCAGAGCAGACACGAAGGATCTGGCACAGGACAGCACGTAGCAAACAAGAAGGGCGAGAGGGAGCGCGGCAGTCCGCATCGAGCCTCAAACCCGATACCTGCATCCGCCAATACTCGCAGCCTGTGCAGGTCACTCGGTCTGCGAAACGAATTTTCATTCCTCTGCTTACACCATCCTTTCCTTGACGCCAGTTAACGCTGCAGTGTCGACTACTATCTGGGTAACCTCCCCAACCCCTGCAGGTTAAGCTCGCGGGCGGGGCGCTGCGAGGGTCAGCAGGCGTGCCAGGGTGGTAGGGCCCTCAGCGTCCTTGTCAGCTCGTCAACATGCGTATCCAAATTAAGGGAGGCGTGTGGAAGAACACTGAGGCAAGCCGTAACTCCATGGCTGATGACCCATGCCAGTCACCGCAGAGCTCAGCAGCCCCTGCTTTTTTATGCACATGCAGGATGAAATCCTGAAAGCTGCTGTAATGAAGTATGGGCTGAACCAGTGGTCCCGTATCTCCTCGTTGCTCGTGCGCAAGTCAGCGAAGCAGTGCAAAGCCAGATGGTGCGGCCCCCCTGCAGCTATTGCCTCGCAGCACAGGCATCACACTGAGGCAGGCAGCCGCTTGCATCTGGAACGCAACGGTTATGCTCAGATCCTGGCAGATTGCTGCCACACCTCTGTGTGCTGGACAGCAGCAGCATGCAGCCCCATAGCCCCCACAGCAGCATGCACACATGGAGTCAGGTTGAGCCATGCAGGTATGAGTGGCTGGACCCCAGCATCAAGAAGACAGAGTGGACACGCGAGGAGGACGAAAAGCTGCTGCACTTGGCCAAGCTCATGCCCACCCAGTGGCGCACCATCGCCCCCATCGTGGGTCGCACACCTGCCCAGAGCCTGGACAGATATGAGAAGCTGCTGGACATGGCGGTCAGCAAGGAGGACAAGTATGACCCCGCAGATGACCCAAGGTGAGACACCAGCGCTGCCCTGTGCATTGGGGCCAGAGCCTGGGGCTGCTCCCGAACACAGTGCAGCGCTTGGGCGCTCTTGAGCCCAGTACTGCTGCTTGGCTCACTGCCGTGCCTCCTGAACTCCAAAGAGAAGTAGGGCTGCCCCTGTGTCAGGAACTGCTCCTGGTCTAAGTCCCGGATCTTGACCTTAGCCCTCAGCTGAGCCTGGCTGTGATACTGGCGGCTGTGCTGATGCCCAGCACTGGCCTAGTCCTTGGCAGCACCCTGGGCAGCAGCTGTTGCAGCAATGCTATTGAGTTCATGCCATGCAGTCCTGGCTTTGGTGGCAGCAGCAGTCACACCTGGCTAGCCCCCCAATGCTCAGCTCCTCGTCCTGCTCTAGCCATGAGCAGCTCGCAGCCCAGAGCCCCATTCAGCCCCAGTGTTGAGTAGCTGCTGAGCGGCAGTCTTTATTGCTGCTGCTGAAGCCAGCAAGCTGAGCAACAGAGGGCTTGACACCGGCAGGGCGGGTGACAGCAGACGGGCTGTGCCACAGCCTTGTTGCACATCTTGCTCTCTTACTAGTAGCTCAAGTCCCACATGTTCACATGCACTGCCCATGGAGTCGGCCTGGGTGCCTCCAGACGTGTGGTTGGGAACAGGCAGCGGGGCGTGTAACTGTACTAGACAGTGATTGTTGCAGTGGGACTGAATGGAGAGCAAGAGCTGGAGATCAAAGAAGCGGGAGGCTGGGGAGTTCCAGTAGAAGGCTCATAACGTGTGGAAAGGCAGGGCTAGGCAGTGCAGGGCGGGGCGGGCGATACATGCCCAGCTGATTTCCCTGATGTGGTGAACTGCAGGTGGCTCAGGCCAGGGTAGGCTTAGGTTAGGGTCAGCTTATCCTAACCCTCACGTCGACCCTAACCCTTACCCCCGCAGGCGGCTGAGACCAGGTGAGATTGACCCTAACCCTGAATCCAAACCTGCCCGGCCAGACGCCATCGACATGGATGAGGAGGAGAAGGAGATGCTGTCAGAGGCCCGGGCACGCCTGGCCAATACACGGTGCGGGGCAGGACAAGCAGTGGCAGCTGCAGCAGGGTTACTGACAGGGATGGTCACGGCAGCCGCAGCAGGGGGTGCAACAGAGGGCAAGGAACAGGGGACGGCCCTTGGCAGCTGCAGCAAGGGGGGTCAGCAGAGAATGAACGTGGCAGCTGCAGCAGGGGGGCCCAGCAGGGAGGTGGGCCTTGACACGGAAAGGGAGCAGAGAGTGGGTCGTGACAGCGCAGCGGAAGCTTGACAAGGGGAATGAAACAGGGGTTGGACGTGGGCAGCTGCAGCAGGGGACCAGGGCAGCAGCTTGATGTGGACAGGCTACACCAGCTGTGCTCGGTGGCTGTGGCAGTGTGGTTGAGGTCATCCCTGGGGGGTGTCTTAGCGTAGTAGATACCTGCAGAGGTGTGACTGGATACCTGCAAAGGTGTGAATGGAGCCTGCCACCCCTGCCCCACCTGCCCTCTCTACCCACTCTTAATTAGCAGTGGCCCCCTTCACCGCCTTTGCGCAGCCCAGCCCTACCGGCCCTGATGCTCCTGCCCGCCCCTACCTCCCCCTCGACTGCCCCTCCCCAGCCCTGACTATGCTCCTGATCACCCTGATCACCCTGATTACCCTGATCACCCTGATCACCCTGATTACCCTGATCACTCTAATCACCCTGCCCACCGCTACCTGGCTCCTGCTGTTGGTGTGTTCAGGGGTAAGAAGGCCAAGCGCAAGGCTCGCGAGCACCAGATGGAGGAGGCGCGGCGCCTGGCCTCGCTGCAGAAGAAGCGGGAGCTCAAGGCCGCTGGCATAGAGATGTCCACCAAGGTCAGGAGGGGTCCCAGGTGCTGGCAACAAGCCTGTGCTCACGCTGCAGTAGTCTCTTTCATCACCAGGGATTACACAGGCCTGGGCAGGGCAGGCCTGGGCAGGGCAGGCCTGGGCAGGGCAGGCCTGGGCAGGGCAGGCCTGGGCAGGGCAGGCCTGGGCGGGGGCAGGCCTGGGTGGGTGCTAGGGGCAGGGCAGGGCGGGAAGGGAAGGGAAGGGAAGGGTGGTCGTACTACTGGAGAAGTGGAAGTATGGCAGCTCCATTCAATGTACTTGATCCACACCCTTCACGACAGGGCAAGACAGGCTACAGGACAGCAGTGCGGGTCTCATTGGCAGGCTCGGGTTTGGGAAGCTGCCTCCAGCCCTGCATAGGATGCTGTCATCCATTGACCTGACCTGACCTGACCTGACCTGACCTGACCTGACCTGACCTGACCTGACCTGACCTGACCTGACCTGACCTGACCTGACCTGACCTGACCTGACCTGACCTGACCTGACCTGACCTGACCTGACCTGACCTGACCTGACCTGACCTGACCTGACCTGACCTGACCTGACCTGACCTGACCCGGACCGGACCGACCTCACCTGACATGATATGCTTTACTCTAGACCTACTTTAGACCTGTAAGCCCTATAAGCCCTATAAGCTACCACTTCTATTTTGTCTGCTACAATGCCTTGCGCCCTGCCTGATTTGCTCGCTGCGCCACCACAGGACAAGCGCAAGCGCACCATAGACTACAATGCAGAGGTGGCTTTTGAGAAGAAGCCAGCGTCCGGCTTCTTTGACACGGCGGAGGAGCAGGCCCGCAGCAAGGAAATCCAGCAGGTCAGGCCCAGCCAGCCAGAATGTCATCTTTGTTGTAGTTGTTGGCTCCAATTTCCACCGGCCTGCCAGACTGGGGTGGCAGCTGAGCTCTGGCTCCCTCAGCCTGGACACATGTGGAGGAGAGCAGTATGAAGAGCGGGCTAGGGCAGGTGGGGCAGGTAGACATGGGCAGCGTTCTTTGGGTATGCGAGAAGCGACCAGGTGGGGCAGCTCACGGGCGCGTATCACTGGTCCTGGCGAGCATGCTGACGATTGAGGGGCACGGGGCCAGGGGCAAACATGGGTCAGGTGAAGGCCAGGGCCAGTGCCAGGCAGGGACTGGTTGAGCAGCACTCCCGATGCCATGCTCAAGGTCTGGCCTGGATGTGGCTCTTATGGTGACCATTTGTGGTGATTATGGCAGCCCACTCTACGAACCTGAGCATTGGCCCACATTGCCATCATTGGCAGCTTGGTGAACAGCTTACCTGCCCGCCCACCTTCCCACCGCCTGAGCTTGCCTTACCAAGCTGCCTCATGCACCCACACCACCTGCCTGCACGCCCGCCTGCCCTACACCCCAGGAGTTCCGGCCTGTCACTGTGGAAGAGCTGGAGGGGCGGCGGCGCAAGGACATTGAGGAGCAGCTGATCAAGCATGACATCAAGCGGGCCAAGCTGCAGGAGGCCCATGACGCCCCAGGCGCCATTGCCCAGGCAGCCCACCTGAACGACCCAGTCATGGTCCGCCGTCGGGGGCGCATGATGCTCCCAGCGCCCCAGGTGGGGCCCTGGGAACAAGTCTGTGGCATGCCCTGCAGCATACCTTAGCTGGCCTGTCACGAGCATCATCATCACCACCATCGTCATCATCAGCAGCAGCAGCAGCAGCAGCAGCAGCAGTGATGCTCATCCCACCAACGTGCATATACCACCAAGACCCAATGGGTAGCCTGTGGTGGACCCTGTATTTCAAGCGGCGTCCTGCCCTGCGGCTGGGCTTAGAGCATGCCTTGGGACCTGCTCAGGGACCAGCCGTGGGGCCTGTTGGCTGGTGCCCTGTACTGCCCTGTACTGCACACTGTTCAGGAGGGGCCTTGGGGTAATGAGTTACGTTTGCGCACAGCCGTCAGTCAAGAGAGCATGCCAGACTTATGGCATGCTGTACCTTGTATGCTGCTTGTTGCTGCTGCGCCTGATGCTGTAAGACAGAAGGAGCAGGAAGAAAGCTTACATGACAACTGAGGTGAAGGATGACGCTTCATACATACGAGCGCCAATCAAAGCAGTGTGTTGTTAATGCTGCCCTCGCCACCGCTGGCCTTGCTACTCGTAGGTGTCAGAGCAGGAACTGGAGGCGCTGGCTCGCATGAGTACCGAGGTGCTGCTAGACGATGACATGGTGGACGGCGCGGGTGGTGCAGCTACCCGGCAGCTTCTTGGCCAGTACGGCCCGACCCCGCTCCGACCCGCCGCGCTGCCCACCCCTGCGCGCACTGCGCCATCTGGCGACCGCATCATGCAGGAGGCGCAGAACCTGGCGCGCCTCACAAACATGGCCACTCCGTTGGTTGGCGGGGAAAACCCTGAGCTGCACCCCTCCGACTTTTCAGGCATTACGCCAAAACCTTCCGTTCCGCAGACACCCAACCCCTTAGCAGGCGCCGTCACCCCGGGCGGGCGCCCTGGTCAGGCCACGCCCGGCGTCAGCACCGGGATGACATCACAGCGCGGCGGCCTGGCCATCGCCGGCGTGTCCAGTACTCCCTCTGTCGCGGTGGCGGGAACACCCGTGCGGGGAGGCGGAGGCCTCGCGGGCGTCACCCCTTTACGCACCCCCATTCGTGACGAATTCAAGCTAAATGACGAGGCCAGCCTAGCCAGCATGAATGTGGCATTCGCGAGCAAGCGTGCGGAGCAGGCACGACTCGCGGCACTGAGAGGGGAGCTTCGGGCAGGGCTGAGCACGCTGCCTGCACCACAGAATGAGTACCAGGTGCGTGATCCCAGCCCTTACATGGGAGTGAATGTTTCTTTGCTGGGGGCTGCTTGCATGTCTGGCCCGGCCTTCGTCTGCTCTGCATGGCCTGGCCTGCCTTCCACTTCCTTGGCCTGGTCTTGCCTTGGCCTGCCTGAACCATGCCTACCCTGGCTGCCCATATGTGATGCTGGCTTGACACCAGGTGGTGGCTCCAGAGCTGGAGCTGGAGGGCGAGGCAGAGGAGGGCGGCGAGGCCATGGAGGAGGACGCAGCAGACACCAAGGCCCGCAAGCTGCGCGAGGCTGCTCAGCGTGCAGCTGAGGAGGAGAAGAAAAAGAGCAAGGTGGGCAGACAAGGCCTTCCCCTTATGTGTGGTGGCAGAAGGGGGATATACTGAGGGGTCTTGGACCTTCTTCTGCTGCAGAAAGCAAGGCGAGCTTTTAGCAAGGCTGCACAAACTGTATTTTGACTAGCTGCTCTGACACAGCTGCTGGCTGCCTGCCCTCATCCCTTATCCCTCAGGCCCTGCAGCGGGGCTTGCCTCGTCCACTGTCCCTGGATCAACTGCCCAGCCCCCGGCCAGCCACTGAGCTCCCAAAGCTGTCGCTGCGAGAGCGAGCAGAGGACCTTGTGGTGCGGGAGGTGGCCCGGCTGCTGGAGCATGACGCTGCAAAGTACCCTGTGCCGCTGGCTGCCTCTGGGAAGGACAGCAAGGAGGCGCGCAAGGTGGGACACCTGGCAGTGCAGTGCAGTCAGGGCCAGCCAGTGGCAGGGAGAGAGGAGAGGGCTGCGAAGGGTATGACCGCGCCCGGCCCCTGCCCAGCCCCCTGCCCAGCCCTCTATCCGGGGTCCTCCCCTCCAGAGCCTTGCCCAGCTGTAACCGCCAGCTACCTGCTACCTGCTGCCCACATAACCACCACCTACCCGCCTGCTGCTACCCTCCGGAGCCCTCTCACATCTGATGTCCCTTGTCCTGCAGGCCGCCAAGCGAGCAGCTGCCAGCACCGTGGTTCCAGCCCTGGAGGACTTCCCGTTGCCTGAGCTGGAAGCTGCCGCGCAGCTGCTGGAGGTGGAAGTGGAGGTGGTGCGGCGGGCCATGGGGCATGGGGCAGTTGGCCAGGAGGAGTACCTTGACACCTGGCTGGCGGTGCAGCGTGACCTCATGTGGGCGCCTGCCAAGGGCCGCTATGACAGAGTGATCTCCGCCACACCAGCGGAACGCATCGAGTCAACGAAGGTGTGTGATGGACCCTCCATACTCTCTTCCCGCTGCGGACGCTACTACTCCCGCTGCTCCAGCCCCTCTGCTACCTCCTCCTTCTCAACCCGTTGCAATCAGCGGCAGCAGAACAGCCAGAACAAGAACCAGAAGCAGTAACAGCAACATAGGTGCTGCCTTGATGTGGTTGGTGGAGGTCCATTTCTTTGAGCCCCAGCTGCACCTCTGGCATCTCACTCAAACTTGGCTCAGCTCGTTACAGCTCGCCATGCTTAAATGTTAACATACTGACCAAAAGCTACGTGCAACACCTGTGTGGCAACCTGCACAACTGTCTGCACAGCCAACAGCAGCACGAACAGCAACAGCAGCAGCAGCAGCAGCACGAACAGCAAGAGCACCACCATTAGAAGCAAGAGCAACATTACCAGCAGCATGAGCAGTAGGGACAACAACAGTATGGCGCAGTGTGGGGCAAGCCATGAAGGCACAACATACTCAGGTTCGAAGCCATGGCCCACCCTTGCCAGCTGGTAGAGCAGCCAAAGCCCCTCAGGGTCGGCTACTGCTCCACCCCACATCAGCATCAGTGGGCAGGCCCAGCGGAGTGGCATTGAGCTGGGGCCCTGCCCTGATGTGCCAGGCTGAGTTTGAGCTGGCCCGGGCAGAGATGGAGCGGGAAGCTCACCGTGCCGCCAAGGTGGAGGCCAAGGTTATCACTCTCATCACAGGCCTGCAAGGCAGGGACGCTAAGCTGCGCAAGCAGCTAACCCAGGCCTGGGAGGGGCTGCAGGCCGTGCAAACAGAGCTGTCGTGCTTCAAGGTCGGTGGGGTCAGGGCAGGGCATGACATGGCATGAGCCTCTGGCATCGTCCTGGGCAGGGGGCAGCTCAACCCCATACCTGATGCTGCTGCTAGCCACTGACTGCGCTCCGTGTACTGCTCATGGTGCCGACGCAAGTGGTATCGCAGCTTACACATCTGCTGCAGCTGCTCCTGTAGACTCCTGTTGGTGGTTTTGAAGCAGAGGCAGCTGATGCAGCCAGGGTGCAGTGTGGGTGAGCCCTATACCCGTGCATCAACATGCCCTCTGCTGACCTGGCGCATACAGCACCATGCCAGACATCATCGTGGTGGCTGTGGGTGTTACCATCAGCAGCCTGGCCTGCACTCAATCCTGTTGCCCAGGCCTTGCATGAGCGGGAACAGCGGGCTGGCCCAGAACGAGTGGAGCACATGCTACAGCTGGTGGCAGGCCAGCAAGCCAAGGAGGATGCGCTGCAGGCTCGATACAAGAGGCTGTTGGACGAGCGCAATGATTTGATGGCTGCTCTGCAGCAACGCCAGCAGTCAGTGTGATGGAGGTCAGCGTGGCGAAGGTGGACAATGGTTGGTGGCAAGGCTTTGTAGTGGCGAGGCAATGAGATGGCACAAAGCTATGGCGGTGCAGTCAAATGATCAGCTTGATTCACAATTCCAGCTGCTTGCGTGAGAAGGAATGTTGGGTGCTGAAAGTTCCCGTCCAGAGCACTTCGAAGTCTACTAGACTCTAGTAGAGTAGAAGTCTACTTAATTGAACCTCACTTTCGCCTCACTTTGCCTCGGACGGCGAAAAGTTGTATAACAAAACGCCAGCCCTGGCCTATGGGGCTGCTGGCTACGGGCAGCGGCACCATTGACTGCAGGGGTGTCCCTGTCAGCCAGATGCTGAAGGAGGTAGTGAAGCAGACCAGGGCAGGGTGTGTGGTGCTGGTGGATGAGTTCCGCACCAGCCGGGTCAGCTCAGCCGACAACACCCTCAGCGAGACCCTCCTTGACACGCCGCCTGAGTCCTTCGCGTGAGGGGGTTGAGGATAGGGGGTTGTTCACCACCTCCCAACACTGCCGAGTCAAGGTGACTAGGTAGGGTCAAGATGAGACATCTTACAAATGTGCATTGCCCCATGTGTCCATGCAGGTGGCTGCGGCCGGTGCAAAGCATGGCACAGCGATCCCAAACACGGGGCCTGATGTGCTCAACAAGCATAAACAACATCACCAGGTAAGCACAGACCCAATCCTATACATGTGCATGACATGAGCATATCCCACATGACATGACACATGAATTGACGTCATGCATCTTCCACACCCATGTGCAGGTTCTATGACCGGGACGTGTCAGCCGCGCTGAACATTCGCCGCTGTGCAGTCGGCCCAGGGCCACGTCCCACTGAGCTGTGCAGATGGGATGGCCGCCCAGCCATGCCAAAGCCAGGCCAGCAGGGCAGGATTGGGTGATCATACCCGACAAGCCCCTGTTGCGCAAGTGGCAGCGCCAGTTCCAGCTGTAGCCAGCTACAGCGCAAGACAATCCCAAGCAAAACAAAACATTAAACCCCTCACAAAGGGGATGTATGTGGGTTGGAGCTACTAGGGCTCTGGCACAGGCACACACACCAGAAGGCTGAGTTGAAGTGGGCATTAGGCACACTGTCAGTAGCCTTTACAATGATGAGCTCGCAGCCCGGTTCGATTCCAACTCATGCTTTATTTAGGTGTAGCATGAGGGCTGTAGGGTTCAGGAGTTGCAATGTCAGTTTCTGCAACACCATTTATACACCATAAGGGCTCAATAAACCGCACCACCTTAACGCTTACGACAGGTCGTCAGCACCGTAGCACCGACTGAAACCGCACGTCCTGCATAGCTTGCAGCAAACACCACAAGAGGCACGTAGGGAGGAATGAGAGGTAGCAGGTTGGCACAACAGTGGGGCAGCTCCAGCTCAAGCTCGGTGGGCTGCAGGTATGAGGTGTTGGCTGGTGGCTTGAGCTTGGTGTTTGCTCAATTGCCGGAACATGTTTTCAACTCCATGGTCCAGGTGGCCCGATTTGCTGGTGATGGTTTGCTCAATTGCCGGAACATGGAGTCCTCAATTGCCGGAACATGTTGAAGTGTACTCACAACGCAAGTTTCCTAGGATTTAAACCTGCAACGGCCGACAACGGTGCCGGGAAATTGTGGTGAATCGGCCTAACGGCGCAGACGGCAGACTTCAGCCTGTATTTACAGCAGTTCGGTCGCTTTGGGTGTACCGGCGTGCTGCGCAATCTGCGGATTTGGACCCAGAGTATCGCGCCGCAACAAGCCGACGTCATAAGTGCTCTGCTCAGCACAACAACGCAGGCGGGAGCAGGGCAAGGCAGGTGGGCCCAGGGCTGGGTCACAATTGTCGCAGTAGTCGCAGTTAAGGACACCGACACTGCCCAACGGCCTGTACAGATGGGCTGGGCGCTAGCTCCTGCAATGACAGTTCGGCCTCTGCCACCCAGCTGTACAATTGCTACGTGATTTTGTTCTTATTCGCTGATGGCAGCACGGCAGCAAGCAGACGGCTACTAACAGACGGGTCTGACTGTGCCTGAGGCCGTTGCTGTTGTGCGCATCATCGCCACCAAGCATAGAGCGTTGTTCACATTGCTCTCAGCAGGTGAGACATATGGCAGACGCGATGGGCGATGATGCCGTGTGGGGCGAGAGCGCTGCCGGCCGCTGCGCAAAGCGTCGCTACCCAGTTGCGCGGTTGAAAGGCAACTGGAGCGTTGAAGAGGACGACGCGCTGAAGCGGTCAGTAGATATTTCGGTTGTGGTGGTGCAAGCTGTGCATGGCAAAACTTCACACAGTAGGTCCATATCCATGACACCATGGGAAGCATCACAACTCACAAGAATAACCGCCTTGGGCTTCGCAGGCTGGTACTTATGCATGGCGAGGGGAACTGGCGCATCATATCCAAGGCTGTTAACTTTGCCATGGGGAAAACAGATGGCGACGGTCGCATAGGGAAGCAGTGCCGCGAACGCTGGAACCACCACTTGAAACCAGGCATTCGGACAGATGCATGGACAGATGAAGAGGAGGCACAGCTGGTGACAGCTCACATGAAGTTTGGCAACCGTTGGAGTGACATTGCACGCTCCTTGGAAGGCCGGACTGAGAACCACATCAAGAACCATTGGTACGTCCCTGTGCCCTTATGTCACTGCATCCTCACTCACTCCTTGCTTTCCACGTGCACATCCGCCCTACACATGCCCTATGTTTCTCTCACTGCAGCCGTACGGCTGCTGCTGCACTTCAGGAATGCGACCCTCAGGAGGAAAGACAGTCACATTAAGGCTGCTGGCTTGCCTAGCACGCTCCGCGTCTACATGCAGCAGCTGGGGCTCCTTTCAGCAGGCCCTGTGCCGTGCCTGGCCCCAGACACACCAGAGGCAGCTGGCTGCAGGGCTGCCCAGGCCCACACCCTGCTGCTCCCGACCTTGAACTCAGAGCAGCAGCAGCAGCAGCAGCAGCATCTCAGGGGTAGCAGCCAGGCTGGGTTGCTGCCACCCTGCGTGGCTATGCAGCTACATGCCAACAGCAGTGGCAGCAGCAGCGGGCCAGCAGTGGCAGCGCAGAATGCATGGATGATGCCAGAGGGGCCATGCCTCATGCCTGCATTGCAGCAAGGCTGTGGCACAGCCCCATCAAGCCAACCCCCAGCTTCAGTCATGCCAGTCCCTGCTTGCCTTACGGTCAGGGCAGCAGATGGCAGGGAGAGCAGTGCAGCTGCTCCACAGGCTGCGGCAGCAAGCCCCCCTGAGGACCCTCTACAGCAGCAGCGCCGGCGCCGACGCCAGCAGCAGCAGCGCCAGCAAGAAGGACTGGACGAGGCGCAGCTGAACCCCAGCTGCAGGGCCTGGCAGCCGGGGCAGCCTGCTGGGTGAGTCCTTGTGTTGAGTGTGCTGCTAGTCTGCCTGCCAGCAAAGTCTTGCCCAGCAGCCCTTCACCACGCACTATGAACAAGCAAGTGCTTTATTGCTCTAATACAGTAGGCCTGGTTGACAGTGGACAGCTAGAAGGGGTTGCTGTGTGAGGCAGTACGAGCTTTGTGGCTTTGCAAGCCAGTCCTACAGCACAGCCAGACTGCCACACCCAGTTGCTTACATTGGGCATTGCCCTGCCGGCTGCCATCACTTGTGTGGATGTGCGTGCCCGCAGGCTCCCCCATGAGGCTGTGCATGGCCCCAGCAGCAGCCACACAGCAGCTATTCCCCTGCACCTGCTACCCCCTCTCCCCCTCCACCTAGCTGCCGCGCAGCCATGGAGCTGGGAGCAATGGGCCCTCCAGTACCAGCTGGCCCTGGCTATGCACCCCCAGCCACTGCACCTAGGCCAGCCCGGCATGACCCTGGCACCCCACCTAGCCTTTCCCATGCAACCCTGGCCTAACACCCTGACCCAACCGCATCCTAATCAGGCTCCCTACCCTACACCCGGGCAGCTGGAGCCCTGTGTGGACCCCCTCGCTGTCAGCGGCCCCCTGACCCCAGCCACAAGCTGCACTGACCTCCGACCAGGCCAGGGTCGCAGCAGCCCGGCAGGCTCCTCCTGTGCTGATCACCCCCAGCCTGCTTGGCTGCGACCCTCCACCAGCCACCCCTACCTGACGGCTGCCTGCCTCCAGCCCGGCCAGCGTGGACCTCTGCAGCTGCAGCCCATCAGCTGCGCAGACGGTGAGCACAGCCAGGAGGCAAGCTGTGCAGGGCAGGGCCCAGGGCAGCAGCAGAAGGCAGAGGCGGCGCCGGCAGGGCAGACAGGTAGCCCGGCCTGCCAGCCTCAATGCTCAAGGGGGTCACAGAGTCCTGAGCACTCTAGCTTCAGGCAGCAGGACACCAGCACTCAGGCGGACAACTGCCAGGCAGTGGTGGGCTGGGAGGCTGTGCTGCGTGATGGTGGCAAGGCAGCGGCCCGTGGCGCCCCAGAGCAGGATGATGCTGAGGTACAAGCAGCAGGGCTGCTGCTGATGCTGCGCCAGACAGGCAGCGCCCTGGGCCCCTAAGCCCCTAGGCGGTCTGGTGGCATAGTGCACCCCTGGGCAGCCTGTGCTAGCCCTTGGCTGTTGAGGGCAGGCCAGGGCCCCTAGGCAGTCTGATGTCTTACCTGACATACCTAACCCTAACCAAATCTCAACCTCTGGGCAGCCTCTGCTAGCCTGTGGAGCATGCTAGGTGCACAGCCAGCGCTGGGTGGGCCTACACCGCTAGGCAAGCTCTGGGTGCATCATACAGGGTAATGCAGCGGGCAGAGCAGAGCGTGTGCTCGGATCAGTGGTCGCATGGGTGCTGGCGGTGTGACAGTGATGTCATTGCCCTGCCCTGGTCCTGAGCTGTACCAGTAGACAAGCAAGCCAGTCCGTGACTCCAGCTGGTTCAGACCGGAGACACAGGGGGTGAAGGGGGTGCAGCCATTTCATTGTCATCCACAGGCTGGCTGAGCATCACATGTGCAGTGATACCCCACTCGTGTACATTGTCAGAGGCCGGCAGGGACTGGGCCGGGCGCATGGTCTCAGGGATGGGTGCTTGCTATGGCCAGGTGGGTGGCTAGGGAACACCCCTGGTGCATGGTTGCAATCCACAGCGTGATATACTCCGTTACTTCTGGTTGCAACACCATGCGCATGGTGCATGTTGGGGATGCATGTGAAATGTGTATCATCAGTGTGAATGCATGTATGACCAGTTTGCAAGAGTGAGAAGAACTTCAGACCTGTGACAAGCATCCAGCCTGAATTCTAGGTCATACATCTTCCTCGCTATCATGCAAGTCATGCAGACACAGTGATGTGTTTTTGTGCCGTCCCCTTTTCATGATGGCATACACTTCCCAAACCACCATCCATCATTCTTTGCATTACAACATCAAGCTGTCTTTACTATCTTCGCTGCTCTTGATGCAGCTCGAATGCGTGGTTGTGGATGGGTATGTCGCACCATAACTGTATGCCACGGCAGTAAAAATGCAAACCACTTAATACATTTCAACTCCTGAACCCCACAGCCCTCACTCTACACCACAATAAAGTATGAGTTGGAATCGAACCAGGCTGCGAGCTCATCTCAGGCGTTCTTCATCTTCATCTTCATGCAACTGCGGCCCATCTACTCAATCATTTAAAGTGAAGTTTGCCGCGTTTAATGTAAGACTGAAATTGCCATCGGAGTCTTTCGATGCGGGCAGCCACATGTGACCCCGGATGTGTCCCAATCAGAGACCGTGGTTAGCTACACTGGTAAGCTACGTCCTTGGATATCCGTTAGCGATGCACGACATGTCGGTGGCGCACACCACCGAAGTCTGGCAAACATGGCTGCGCGAGCTTCCTGATGGTGCAGGCCGCTTGGCGAGGATGTGAAAGAACCCGAATTCGTGTGTGGCAACGTTGTATCGCTATTATGGTGGGCGGCTTAGTAGGGACTAGTTACCCCCTCCAGCTATGATCCGCTTTATCTTTTCAACCATTGAACAAACAGCCTGGCCTCACTCGAATTTGTTGTAGCATACTCAATAACGCGTCCGTGGTACTATGCAACTCAATCATTGGGTCTGTAGGTGTCAAGATTGACCCCTTACAAGGTACACATGCTGATGGCTACAGGTGCACGAGGAGCCGACTGAGCTTGGCTTACCACTCCGCCACGTGGCCACCACCAATCAGAGCCTCCCAACTCTCTTGAAAAGAGGGTGTGTCCTTTACACGAGGTTTATTTCTCGCTCAGGATGCCGATTGAGCATCGAAGCACACCAGTGTGTAGAGGACTCGCTTGGCTACACGGAATGCCTGTCCTCAGCTCTATTAAATTTGTACATGATGCACTACCTGGGCGTGAACCTGGCTCAGCTGTGACACGCCTGATAAAATGTTCGCATGGGTCAGTTTGGGTCACACAGGCCACCTCAGGACATCGCGTTTGCACCAGCCCGCTCTGTAGCTCAAGCCGTGTCTGTGTCGCTGGCCTCTAGTACGGCCGCGATGGTGGTGGGCGAAGATGTTTCCCCGCGGATGAGCCTATAGTAGTGGTCTATATCACTGGGCATCCCACAAATTGTTCTAGCGACGCGTTGCAAAATCACGTGACTGTCCAGTCGAGCGCAACAGGAGCCGGAGGTGCATCTCTAGTCCTAGTTGGCCCAGGTACGTGGCGTGATACTAAAAAACGCGACATGCCCCATGCCTTGACTCACCGGAATTCGGTGTTCCTGTGACAGGCGCCAGGCACTAGCCAGGGCTCCATCCGCGACCCTTGTCACACACATGTGTCCGTAGCAAGCACATCTACACAACAGGTAAGGTTACTGCAACATGCAAGTGAGGTGTGAGTGACAGCTTCACAGCAAGCCCATGGCACGCCCAGCCATGCCACAGCCATGAGAACTAATAAAATCGTATGCCACTTTGCTAGTGGCCTGTTATCACCCCAATGAAACTACAGCCCAAGTTTCATGTGGCAGTGACGATGCGTTCAGCACTAACATGGGTATGCAGCCCCCCGACCTCATGTCCTCTCACTACCACCATGTGCCATCCTACTTGGCTGCAGGAAGGCATGCCAAGGTTCCAGCACCCCAACCAGGGCAAATGCGTGCTCTGTTGCAAGTGCACTTTCCCCAACGTCACCAGGGAGTTCTATGCATGGGTAGCTGTGGGTGTGCACCAGGGGGAGGATGGGATGGAGGTGGCATGGCGGTTGCGTCATGAAGCCTTGCGCCTTAAGGGTACCCTCACTCGTGCCCCCGAGTACAAGCTGTGTGTCATTGGGCCAGCCAGTGTTGTGGACAGCCAGTTGAAAGCGGCTTGTGAAGCCAAAGACCTCGCCCTCATTGCTCACCGTTGTTGCGTACAGCTTTGTCAGAGACGGTACCAAGCTGCGAATGGAGCACCACCGTTCTCCCAAGAGCCAGCGCCTGCAGCCAGGATTGTGGGGGAGGACTCAACTCCTCCTGCCCAGTGTCCACCCACCCTCCCAGAAGCTTGTAGCAGCGAGGGGCAGGGAGGGGCAGGGCTGCAGGGGCAGGGGGCTGGGCTGGCGCATGTGGCTGCAGGTCCTGCCCGGCGTCCACCCACCATCCTTGCAGCTGGCAGCAGCGAGGGGCAGGGAGGGGCAGGGCTGCAGGGGCAGGGGGCTGGGCTGGCGCATGTGGCTGCAGGTCCTGCCCGGCGTCCACCCACCATCCTGTCAGCTGGCAGCAGCGAGGGGCAGGGAGGGGCAGGGCTGCAGGGGCAGGGGGCTGGGCTGGCGCATGTGGCTCCAACTGCAACTGCCGCACAACGCCCGGTGTCCGGCAGCAGCGAGGGGCATGCCACACAATCACTGCTGGAGGTTAGTGGCCATGCATCATATGTTTGTTTGCATCACATGTACCTGTAGACCTCCTTGTTGCAGATCCTTAGTTTAGGGTGCATGCCCCAGGGCGCAACTGGCAGGGTTCCAGGGCGCAACTGCTACAACATCAGAAGGATGAACATTCCATGGAGTTGGCAGTAGCCGCTATCCGGCACGGCCTACAACGAGCTGGGCAGGGGGCGACACCCAAGCTGAGCGACAGGTTGGTACTTACAAAGCTCTTTAATACTATACAATGTCCAGCTTGTACGGCAGCTGGTAGAGAAGGGCTACAACAAACAACATCTTCAGCCCTCAACCTTGCCTTGATCTTGTTCGTCATGCAGGACCCTTCTTCTTCTGCCACAGGAACCAATGTCACCTTCAAACCGCCAAGCCTCATGGTAAGATACCTCGACATCAGCATCAACCATCGCTCACATGCACTTACATGCACTAGCTCTCACTTGCACTCAAGTCAGATGCCCCCTTTGCTGTGCATGCAGCATTCTATCGGTCAACGGGCGGCTGTGGCAGTTCAGTGACCCACCATCCTGGCAGCACCATCCAAATGCTCAAGCCTTGTGGGCAGCTCATGCCCTCCCTTACCTACTGATGTGTCACACCCACTGATGCTGACTTTGCCCCACTGCTGGTGCATCCGCCGCTGCCGCCGCCACCTCCTCCACCCTCTGCGCCTGAACCAGCCCGGGTGAAGGCAAACGTGGACGAGGCAGCAGAGGCACTGCGGCGGCAGGTGCGCCACCTGCGATTGCAACTAACAAGGCAGCGGTCCACCTCTGTGATCATGCCAACAAGCAAGCATGCAACCATTGCCCAGCTTGCCATGAAGCATGTGAAAAGCCCTCATCAAATGAGGCAGCTGCTAAGCACAGCTGGACTCCTGGCACCAGGGCAGGGGAAGGGTGGTGGATGTAACAAGGCGAGGGCAGCGGCGGGTAGCAATACCCAGTCACAACCGGGGCAGCTCCTGCACCTAGAGGAGCCACGCAAGGGAGCAGGGCCCAGAGGCTGGTTTGACCCGCTACACCTCATGAGAGCCTTAAAGATGAAGGTCGACACTGGGCTCTCCTTCAACGCAATTGCTGTTATGGCTGCTGGACAGCAACTGACGGTGTCCGTCCCAAGTGCCCGGACTTATGGCCGCGGCACGGAGGCTATTGCCCATGCAGTCACCAAGGGACAAGCACGTGAGTAGTGCACGAACCACCCACTGATGTGGCACACCCACTGATGTGTCACACCCACTGATGTGGCACGTGGGTTGACCAACACACCCTCCATCTATGCCACCCTCCATGACACCCTCTATGCCACCCACCATGACCCACCCTCCATGCTCTGTTGTTGTGCAGGAGATGCCAGGCACATAGGCTACGGTGCCTTAGCATGGGATGGGAAGGCTAAGAGGGGCAAAGAGCTGCTGGTGCTGAAATGCCAGCATGCAATGCCCATGCCTGGCCCACCCACTGCCCCACCCACTGCCCCACCCGCTAGCCCACCCGCTGGCCCACCCGCTGGCCCACCCGCTGGCCCACCCGCTGATGCCCACCCACCATACCAAGTCACTACGACTGCCGGCCACCCACTGGAGTTCACGGTTGGCTGCTTCCGCCCCACAAGCAAGACTGCCTTGTCACAGGCAGCAGCAATCAAGCAGTGCATGGTGGCTGTTGGGCTCTGGGGCTTGAGGGTTTTGTTTGTGGTGGTGGACAGCTGCAACGCCAACGTCGGCATCCACAACAGCGTAAAGCCCGTGCGGAACATGCACATAGCTGACTGGTTGGATGCTCTGGCGATGCACATGTCACCTGTCACCAACTAGACCCATGATTGCCATCACACACCTCAACATAGACACCTTGGCATGCCTTCCTGCAGCCAAGTAGGATGGCACATGGTGGTAGTGAGAGGACATGAGGTCGGGGGGCTGCATACCCATGTTAGTGCTGAACGCATCGTCACTGCCACATGAAACTTGGGCTGTAGTTTCATTGGGGTGATAACAGGCCACTAGCAAAGTGGCATACGATTTTATTAGTTCTCATGGCTGTGGCATGGCTGGGCGTGCCATGGGTCAGGTCCCACAAGGTCAGGTAAAATGGCTCGATAAAATGTACCGTCACTTTTTGTCGCGTATACTGAACTCCAAGAGGTCAAACCGCAACGCCCCGCTGCGGCGTGCAGCTCCGCAGCTTGGCCTGCGAGGGACGGGCTAAAGTCAACTTTGCCCCCCTCCGCGGTATCCTGGCACCAGTGACTCCTTGCACCCTAACGGTAGTGCACGTGCATACAATAACGCCGCAGCGACGAGCGAGGTAGAGCGGCCACTAGTCGGGCGGTCGGGGTGCCGTGATGGGGTGCCGGCATGCAAATATGCAGTGCTGTTTTTGAGATCAATTTGCTGCTTGTTGCTGCTGCGCATCCGTCTAGTTTCTGCGCCCTAGCGTTGACGTATACTCATAGCTCCCACGGGAAGCTATTGCAGTGTAATACATCTGCCCTGCACGGGTTGGGAGGCTAATGAAATTCCAGTGAGTTGAAACCTAATTTCTAGGCGGGAAGTGCATCAAACGCCGTGCTGACCTCATGTTGAGATGCAAGCGGTGTGCCCCGAGAACTTCTGCAACTTTTGGTAGCGTATCCTTTAGGTTAGCACCCATAGATACACTTAGACATACCTACCATGCTCATGTCTAAATTACCCCATCATCTCGCGCTCACCAGGCTGCGAAAGTACTAGAGGTCGTTCTGGTTCCTCCCAGCTACCACCAGCGTCCATCAGCGGCGCAAATGATGCAGACTGGCGGCCATTGATAGCGATGGCACCCCGCACTAAGCGTAGTAAGAATAGGAAGGATCGGAAAGCATAGGACAGCAAAGGGAAGCATAGGGAAGCATAAGAAAGCATAGGAAGCTCTCGTCGTTCATCAGCCCTCTCAATAATGTCGTCGAAGGAGAGACCAGAAAAAAACAATTCCTTCGGACATGCTGCCTGCAGCTCGTAGTATATGCTTTGATGTGGTGGAGGAGTAGGGCCATTGCAACGCTTAGGCATGTTGCGAGTGAGCTGCGGCAGCCCGATGCGAGATGCGAGCCACCTGGTCAACCGACATAACCGCCGGCCCTCGCGCTAGCGCTGTTGTGTACCGTACCTACCAGCACCCGCTTAAAAAAGAACGCCGCATCCATCTACAGTAACCTTGCCAGCTGGACACTTGGCAAGGGTTGGTGGGCGTCCAGGCCGTGCAGGCCCTTTGATGCAGTAGGCATATCGGGAAGGCTCGCTGATCAAGGCTGTGTAAGCGCGGCATCAAATGGCTCACGGTACATTTTGCCAAAGAGACCTTGTGGGACCTGACCATGGGCTTGCTGTGAAGCTGTCACTCACACCTCACTTGCATGTTGCAGTAACCTTACCTGTTGTGTAGATGTGCTTGCTACGGACACATGTGTGTGACAAGGGTCGCGGATGGAGCCCTTGCTAGTGCCTGGCGCCGGTCACAGGAACACCGAATTCCGGTCAGTCAAGGCATGGGGCATGTCGCGTTTGATGGTGCTGCGCCACTTACTAAATGTAACTAGGACTATAGATGCACCTCCAGCCACCGTCGCGCTCGACTGGGCAGTCACGTGACAGTGCACGGTGCTGCGATAGGCATTCTGACCCGTGCGACCTTACAACTACAAGCCTCCAGTAGCAAGCTTGCGTCTCAAGCACATTCAATGTGGAGGGCGCCACAGGCTTCAGGCCAGGCACAACCATCAGCGGGATTCAGCGCAAAAGTACGATTGCAACGCTCCAGGCGCAACTGCTATCCGTGGCCTATGGGCTCCGTTCGTCAAAATTTGAAATTTCCTCAGGGCGTGTCACAGCTGAACCTGGCACACATTTTGTGGGCAGATATCACCATGCACGCCCCCTCCACCCTCGACCTTCTTAATGGTGCCGTGATGACGCAAACGCAAGTATGTGTGCAATCGCGCTTTGTGTTGCGATGGCCGGAACCTCGAGTTTGAAACCTAAGAAGCTGAAATGCTTCTTTAACGCACCCACACCACTGCTAATGCTGCGATTAGGACAGCTGCATACTTCTTAGCATCGATTAGCTTTCACTCGTCATTTGTGTCGGAGTAGTTGTATGCTCTAGCGGTTCAACAAGACACTATGTGCACCCTTCACCTTTGATTACAGTAGACTATCTGGCCTGATAGTCAAACTGACCGCGGGACCCTTCATACTCACGCCTTTTCTGCTCGTTTCGCTGTCTACGCCCCGTATTCGTTGTAGCTAGAGCATGTGTGCATATGCGCAGTCTTCGTTCTGTCGCTAAAGCGGTTTCGGACGTCACCACCGGTTCGGTCCACGGTGCTCTCGGTCCACGGTCCACCAGCTGTCAAATGCACTCCCACTCCCACCTGGCCCGACTCGCACCCCTAGGCAAGGCAAGGCCTCTACACTTCATAGCAAAGCACCCAAGCAACACCACTTTTCACATCCACATTGACCACTTGCATGCCACTCGCAGAAAAGTTCATGAGAAAAGTTGAATTTTTTGACAAAGTGGCTTGATAGATTGTATTTTTTAGCGGTTCTAAGAATGGGGGTGTAAACCTAAAACCGAGGAAAAATCGGGCTGAGGAGATACGAGAAAACCAGTACTGGTCCACCCCCAACCAGTACTGGTTGCCTCCCAACCGTTGCTGGTTTACCCCCAACCAGTACTGGTTTATTCCCAACCAGTACTGGTTTATTCCCAACCAGTACTGGTTTATTCCCAACCAGTACTGGTTTATTCCTAACCAGTACTGGTTTATTCCCAACCAGTACTGGTTTATTCCCAACCAGTACTGGTTTACCCCCAACCAGTACTGGTTTATTCCCAACTAGTACTGGTTTATTCCCAACCAGTACTGGTTTATTCCCAACCAGTACTGGTTTATTCCCAACCAGTACTGGTTTATTCCCAACCAGTACTGGTTTATTCCCAACCAGTACTGGTTTACCCCCAACCAGCAATGGTATATTCCCAACCAGTACTGGTTTATTCCCAACCAGTACTGGTTTATTCCCAACCAGTACTGGTTTATTCCCAACCAGTACTGGTTTATTCCCAACCAGTACTGGTTTATTCCCAACCAGTACTGGTTTATTCCCAACCAGTACTGGTTTACCCCCAACCAGTACTGGTATATTCCCAACCAGTACTGGTTTATTCCCAACCAGTACTGGTTTATTCCCAGCTCCTCTCTGTAGCACAGCTGCTCCTGCCTAGCATCACAGCTGCTCCTCTCTTTCGCACAGCTGCTCTGTAGCACAGCTGCTCTGTAGCACAGCTGCTCCTCTCTATAGCACAGCTGCTCCTTTTTGTAGCTCCGTGCCAAGTAGTCAGTCAGCGCTGCTGCACCTCAGCTTTTCGTCGACCTCACCTGCCGCTTGGCCCACGCCTCTAGCCCGCAGCGTGCGGTTCCCGTGGCTTTCTGCTTTCACTCTCCTAACCGCACTTTTTTGCCAGGCCGAAACCGTGGGCCCGCGGTTAGCGCCTCGTCATCGCTATCATAGCATACCATAGCATCCCAGCCAGCCGCAAAACCCAGCACCGCATCCATTTGGCGTGGCTGAGGCTTATTAGCAATCAACGGGACGAACGGTACGAGCGGGACGTGCGGGAACGACTGTGGCACCAACCGACCGGGAGGAATCTTATTAATTCAAATAAATACATTTCGCCGCGCCAGTGGGAAAAGGGTACCTACCAAAGCTGAAATACGGTACTGGACGACAACCAGTACTGGTTGAGGTCCAGTACTGGTTAGCGACCAGTACTGGACCACAACCAGTACTGGTTACCTCGCAGAACAGCACGACAGGCCAACGATCGAATCTCGCCAGCCACTTGGAGTTGATTTTTTTTTTCAAGTGCGTTGGCTTGCCTATGAGAAACAGAAGACTTCCATCAGAAAAAAAAGCACCCTTAGGTGGCACTTATAATGCGATCTTTTCCACGAGTGGCGCTGCCTGTACCAAGATGCCATGGCCTAGGTGCCACTGCCAAACCCCTTGCCCTCTCCATCAGACGTCCCCGTACTAGCATGGTTAGAGGCAGTAGAGGCGGAGGCAGCTTGCTTTAGCCTTTGCTTTAGCGACAACTTGTGTCATGCATGCCGCGACGTGCATACCACATTGGTTGGGTACAATAGATGAGCAACATATACTTGATGGCAAACAGGTAGCAAGACTGCAAGCACCCTTCCCAGGCAACTGCAACGTCCAACTGCACTCCCTCCCCGTACCACCAAACCGCACCACCTCATGGCGCAACATAACATGGCACAGTATGACACATGGCTGCCATAGCTTGACCAGGCTACACAAGCAAGCACCAAGCATCACATAACTACCAAAAGGGAGAGTGACCTTAGGCAACACCCCCTGGGCCTGAGGAAAGAGCTGCTTTGGTACGCTGCTCAATGTGCTGCTTCACAAAGCGTCGAAGATTCTGCCACAAGGTCTTTTGGGCTGGTCGGTGCTTGGGTGGGATCTTATAAAAGTTGATGTAGCCCCACAATTGTGCCAAAGTGAAGGCCGCAGCTTCTTCAAGTGTGGTTGCACTGTAGTCAGCTCCTCGAGGATGCCTGCTGCTAGCTGCTCTCAATTGGCCGAGGCTAGCGACGGTGCCAATGTTGAGCACCAACTGCTTGTTGCCCCCCACCATGCAAGACTCCATCACCTCCTTGCGTGCTGCTCGTGCCACTGCTGTCTTGGCGGCGGATGCACGCTCCATGTCACGTTGTTCCTCCCGGAGGGCCTTCATCCGTGGCTGGAGGTCCACGGCGTCCATGGCACGGAATGATGCAGGGTCAGTCTTGGCGATGACAGTGCCTAGCAATGCTGCCAGCCCTTGCTTGCTGCCATGTCCATGCTTGGCGTGTTGGAGGGCTGACTCCACATGCGCATTGGACGTTGGCGCTGCCCCAAAGAAGTGCACCAAGTGCATGAAGAGTCGTGGGCTGCATGCCTCGTTGGCAGCCATGGCTTCGATGTCGGCACGGAACATGGATACAGTGTTGAACAGATCGTACTCTGCTGGGTTGCATGACTGGGGTGGTAACGGCCGGCGCATGCGCTTGCGGTTGCCGTGATCTTGTTGACGCTCCGCCTGCTGTTGCTCCTCCCAAGCCTCCCACTGCTTGCGGTTCGCAGCATCCTCTTCCAAAACCCTCCTGGCTGCGTGGGCTGCATATGTTTGCATCGGAAGACGCCAGTGCAGGAAGGAGATGGGGAAGTTGCAGGTACACTTTGCCGTGCGCACCCAAGTACTTGAACATAGCGTCGATGTGCTGAGTGACGAGGTGGGCTAGCTCAAGCTTGACCACCTCCCACTGTGCAGGGGGGACGAGCTCCTGTGCCCGTGAGCTGCGTGGGCTGGGCTGGGCTGGGCTGGGCTGGGCTGGGCTGGGCTGGGCTGGGCTGGGCTGGGCTGGGCTGGGCTGGGCTGGGCTGGGCTGGGCTGGGCTGGGCTGGGCTGGGCTGGGCTGGGCTGGGCTGGGCTGGGCTGGGCTGGGCTGGGCTGGGCTGGGCTGGGCTGGGCTGGGCTGGGCTGGGCTGGGCTGGGCTGGGCTGGGCTGGGCTGGGCTGGGCTGGGCTGGGCTGGGCTGGGCTGGGCTGGGCTGGGCTGGGCTGGGCTGGGCTGGGCTGGGCTGGGTTGGGCTGGGCTGGGCTGGGCTGGGCTGGGCTGGGCTGGGCTGGGCTGGGCTGGGCTGGGCTGGGCTGGGCTGGGCTGGGCTGGGCTGGGCTGGGCTGGGCTGGGCTGGACATACTTACCGGCAGGTTGGTGAAGGGTGATGGGGCTCGCTCTTGGCTGTTGGACAGGGTTGGGAGAGGGCTACGATGTCAGGGGGGAGGTGAAGGGAAGGGGAGAAGTAGGTGGGTAGTAGGGTGGGGTAAGGTGGGGTGAGGAGGTGGTGTTGGTGGTGTTGGTGGTAGTGGCGGCTGAGATTGGGCAAGCCGGCTCCTGCAACAGTCGCCAAGCATGGTGTTGGGGGGGAGCTATGCACGATGTGCATAATTTTCTGATAACATATGCTTTTCCTGCATTGACAGCTGCACCGGGCGTGGGTAACTCTGCTTCATTTAACGTAAGGAGCACAATAACAAAAACAAGCTTCGTATAGGCTGCACAGACTTGACATGTCAGTCCTTACCTCAGTGGAAAGGTATTTCTGAGCTTTAAGACCGTCTGGGCTCAACACCCTCATAGAATACGGACCAAGTGCGCGTCTACATCCAGGAAACAATGTCGGGTTGATTGAGCCGGTAGGAATCATAAGCGCCGGCTGTACTTGCCTTGAGAGCGTTGGGAGGCAACCATGGTATTGCGAAGCACTCCCATAGCTGACTTGCGCTGCGCGATGTGGTGAGAGCGACCGGCTGATCGGTGGGCGCACTTTTTTCGTTTACGGGGTTCCTGGCATTACGGGCGTATAGCAGATTAAGCGGTCATCGCATGCGGCACGGTGCTACGCCAATCGCACACTTCCCGGCGCCGGAATGTCCATGACATGGTTGTGTAAAAGGTTTTATCAGAGTTGGGAGGGTCTGACCACCAACACACCTTAACCCACCATCTCCCAACCTCGTCTACCCAGCCAAGTCCCCAGTAGACCTCCTCCCAGCAGCCCAGCCTGCCATCAGCCTCCTCCCTCCTAACTCTCCTTCTCCTCGCCTCCTCCCCCCTACCTCTCCTTCACCCATCTCCCCCCTACCTCTCCTTCACCCATCTCTGTATCCTTCACCCCCCACCACCCTGACCACCCTAACCATGAAGAAGAGATTAAGCAAGGCAAAGAGCGCCCAGCTCAATGCACTAAACAAGTCGCCAAGGGCTGGCAATCTGCATTGCCCTAACAACATCAAGGCTGCAGCTTGTAGGGCACAAGCGACAAACTGTGACCTACAGGCTGAGGTGCAGCGGCTGCAAGATGTGGAGCAGTTACTACTGGGCACCGCGGATGGGTTGCAGGGCGATCTAAACGACCTGCAGGCAGCGCACCAACGCATGCAGGATTAGCATGCAACTTTGCAGCAGGTGGCATCCAAAACAGCAGCTACCAATCACTCCCTACGGGCTGCTCAACGCAGCCTCCAGGGTCAGGTGCAGAACTACCGGCAAAAACGCCGCCCCCACCACTCCCAACTCACCTTCAAGCAGAAGCAGCAGCTGCTGGTTTTGGAGCAGCACCCCGTCTCAGTGGAGGTGTTGAGGCGGTGTGCAGAGGCTGGCTACGGAAGGCTGGATAGCCATGGCCGGCCCATGGGCAGCATGGCAGAGCAGCTCAGCCCAGCCGGCCTCGCACCCTCACCAACAGACATCTTCATTCCAACTCAAGAGGGCCTTGTGGGGAGGCCAGCAGCCAGGACTGCACCCTATAATGCTCACCACTGCTTGAGCACCGTCAGGTTGCATCTAGAGACCGGTGTCCTACTGGTGCACCCCCTCAACAGCAGCAACAGCTGGCAGCGGCAAGCATGTCACGTAAGCGTGAGGCACCTGCAGCTAACAAGTCGAGGGCAGCAAAGCAAGGTGAGACAACACCACGTACTGCACCTAGCACCTTGTTTAAGCGTAGTAGAGCAGCCGGGAATGCACCAGCGCCAGCAGCAGCTCCAAATGCTAACAGTGGTATCCAGTCGTCACGACTGCCGTCGTCGCGTCCACATGCCAGAAGCAAATCATGTTCCGACTGCTGCTGCGCGTTGCAGGTGCCAGCAACAACGGTGTGGCGAAGCGTGCTAGTGTGGCGCGCCTCGCATGAGGCAAAATCGCATGAATTCAAATGTCGATCTTTGGGCAGGCACTGAGCACCGCTGAGAGCGAGATAGTTTTTGCTGCGTCGGCCATCTCGTAGCTTTGAGTCTCCTCTGTTCAAAGCACTGTTTACATATATTTTTGACTGAATGGCTGCGGAGATACGGGCTTCCTATCACAGGGGGGTAGTTTTCAGGTAGTTGGGAACGCCTGAGCTCATCATTGTACAGGCTACTGACAGTGTGCGTAATGCCCACTTCAGCTCAGCCTTCTGGTGTGTGTGCCTGTGCCAGTGCCTGTGCCTGCGCCACACACATTCCCTTTGAGAAGGGTTCATTGTTTTTTTGGGGGGGGATGCAGCGGGCAGCAGCAAGGAGGCAAAGTCAGGCGACCCCAACTAGCAAAAAATGACAGGAAATGATAGGAAACCGACCCCTGGTAATCAAAACGACGCCGCGTCTCAGCCACGTGGTTTCTATTTATGTTTCGCACATCCCTGTATAGAGGACTCTGTCACCTATGCGGTGCAGCTTGTAACATTAAATACCGTGCAGTGTGCTGGGTGCTATGGCGGCTCAAATCTTGACATTCAAATTCATGCCAGTTTTGCTCATGCGGGCCTCGCCGCGACCGACCGCCGCGACCGACGTGGCCCAGTAGCCTCTGCAAACAGTCAGGGACAGTCGCTGCAGTTAAACAATGCACATGGCTCGCCAAACCGATGTAACGACGCCCCTCCACCCATGCTCGGAAGTATACAAGGCTGCTGCATTGCTTGACCGCTTCGTGAGTAGTACCTACTACCTGGCCACTCGGTAAGGCCACTCAAGGTGTGTAGGACATTGCTACGTTACCTTGCTCGACATGTTGGGTCGGATCCCTCCCGCCCGCCCTCCGCTTGCGTGTCCAGCTTGTGTCCAGCTCCGCCCTGACCCCCTGCTGCTCAGCTGGAGGGGTGGGCAGCCCGGGGGCAGCACCAGCACCAGCTGTCTGCTGCTGCCAGGGGGGTGCAGCAGGAGGGGGGGGCAGCTTAGGGGCGGCAGCAGCACCAGCGGCCTGCTGCTGCCAGGGGGGTGCAACAGGAGGGGTGGGCAGCCCAGGGGCAGCACCAGCACCAGCTGTCTGCTGCTGCCAGGGGGGTGCAGCAGGAGGGGGGGGCAGGTCAGGGGCGGCACCAGCACCAGCTGCCTGCTGCTGCCAGGGGGGTGCAGCAGGAGGGGTGGGCAGCCCAGGGGCAGCACCAGCACCAGCTGTCTGCTGCTGCCAGGGGGGTGCAGCAGGAGGGGGGGGCAGGTCAGGGGCGGCTACTGTGTTGCAGATATGGGCCATGACAAGACCCTTCAGCTTGGGCTTCAGCCACCCCTTCATAAGCTCCTGCTGGTGGAAGCGAAGGTAAGCTTGCAACTCCCTAACAGATAGCTTCTCACAACATGCCGACAGTGAGGGGGTGGGAGGGGGTGGGAGGCTTCTGCGGGGGCTGGGAGGTGGTGGGGCTGCAAGGGGGTGCGAGGGGGCATGGTCTAGGCGGTCGGAGTAGGCTAGTCAATTCTGCAAGGCAGAGTCGGGTCACGCCAAAGGGTGAGGAGGCGGCCCTGGTTAATGGATTGCCGTGCTTTCTATTCCAGCAGCTGTGTCGTAGAGTTACGAACAGAGTAATGACTCGAAATTCTAATAACTCAGAGTGGTCAGCTCACAACATGCCGATTTGTGCAAGGGGGTCCCTTTTTCTGTGTGGCTGGCTAGAGAAACCTCTATCCATTGGCACCTCGCTGCAATGTCGAGTCATTACTAGCCCCACGATGGCCCTCCAACACCGCCTGCACCAACAAAAGGCTCGCGGAGCGAGCCTGGCGGGCTGTGCTGTGATTGTACTTCCGGCTGGATGCCAGGCGGAGTTCGCTCATTGGTGCCACTACTCACCACTAGAACAATCAATAGTGAGCAGCTGAGGTGTGTCCGTGCTCGCTTGCGCCGGCACGGACTCTGATGCAAGGATTAACGCGCCGCTTGCCAGTAGATGCGGAGTAATTCGCAGGTGCCAATGCAACAAACGCTACCGGAATCGGTGCACTCTGGTGCGAGTACTTGCATGAAGATTACCAACCCCATGTTGGGACATCCTGAGGCAAAGCCTGGCCAAGCCTAGGCAACTGTCTGCTGCATCTTTCATATCAGGTTTAGCTATGACGCGCGTCCAGAGGTTAGGGCATAGTAGATACCGCGTGGCCTCGTCATTCTTCTGCTGCTCAGCGCAATATTCAGTGTATTGCTGAGCCGGGCGGGATGTCCTCGGCCACCGTCACCGGACCCAGGATCGTCACCAGCGGCACGCCATCCAGACTGGCTAGATGATTGTCTGCCACTTTGAGCACCGCCACAACCGCCTTGAAGTGCTCCGACTTGACCTGTAGTAACATGAGCGTGCTGAAGGCTGCAGGTCAGGGTGGGAGTGACCAGGAGTGTTGGGGCAGAAGTGGCCAGAAGTGAGGGCGCAGGTCTGGCACCAGCAAAGTGCAGCTTTGCTCTGGGCATAACTGTCCTGCACGTCCACCCGTAGCCGCAGCCAATTATGTATCCTGCTGCTGCCCAAAATCCCACTGTACAAACCATTGGGCAGGTACCATCGTGGCGTTGCTGGCAAAAAGACAGACGCTCAGCTGCAGCTGCTGCTGCCAACAAAGTCAATGTGACTACTGCTTGCCTCTACCCATGATATCCCCCACACCCCACTGCTGCCTATGCCTAGCCATATGTAAGGCGCGCCCGAAAAAATCTTTAAGATATGACCCAATATGATCAAGCCAGAGAATATGATGAAATATGATCAAGCCAAAACCGAACCAAAGTCCATTACGCATCAACAACAAGCTATGGGCCCTGTTCCCATGTTTCTAGAATCCCATTTGCTCTCGACCGCTGCACTTTTCGGCCGTGTGCAAAAGTGGCTAGCGCGATGCGCGGTCTGACCCCACACGGTTCTCCTGCACACCTGTAGCTGCTTGGGGAGCGTCTCAGCAGCGCAAATGGACGACCCGTGGCGACCCAACCGTCGGACCCAACCGCCGAGCATTTCGAATTTGCTGAACCCTTTTGCTGAAGCAATAGCATGCAACCTTAGCATCGCATGCCACAAGGCTTGTACATTACACATAGGTTGCTCCGGCCGCTGCAGCTGAGGAGCTTGACGACTTTGAGATAGGAGCATGGAACCCGGAGTCCGGGCCGGACATGACGGGTGTGTAGCCAATATCATTGTGCGCATGACCAACAAACTCAATGTTACTACTGCTTGCCACTACCCATGATATCCCCCACACCCCACTGCTGCCTACCTCAGCTGCTCAGCCAATCTACGCCCCACAACAGAGCCCTGTGCTGACTCACTCTCCCACCTTCTACAAACTGCCCCACGCCCACCCCCCTGCCCACTCCCCTGCCCACCCACCCTGCCCACTCTCTTGCCCACCCGCCCTACCCACCCCCCTACCCACCGCCCTGCCCACCCTCCCTGCCCTCCTCTGCCCCCATCACCCCTGACCTGCTTTGGGGTGTCCAGGCTGGGTTGTGCGCCCTGCAGGTACACCTGGTCACCAGGGCTGGACCCCGGAGGGGGGCTCAGCAGCCGCACCCGCAGCCCCGCCCCTGCCTCACCCCCTTCACCAGCAGGGGGCCCCTCCACAGCCTCAGCGGCCAGCAGCATGGCTTCACTCATGTTGCCTGCACAGGGCCAGATAGGGCCAGGTAGGGTCAGGCAGGGTCATCTTCAAGGTAGTAGGGCTGTGGAGCAGCGAGACCCCTGCCCTGGTCATGTGCGACTTACGTCCCTCACATGAGCCTGTCGGCTAGGTATGCATTTTCAGGTGGTGGGGCTGTGGCAAAGGGAGCCAAGGTTCCAGCCTGGCTAGCTGCCTGACTGTACAGCCCAGGTGTGACCCATGTGGTGCAGCAGGCGGGCACCCTGCACACAGGAGTGAGGTCACACCCTACAGTGCAGGGTGGGCATCACAGGCCGGTTGCACCTGGGGGCATAACTTCATTAAGGGGGAGGCCAAGGGAGGGGGATGAGGTCAGGTGCGGCCTAGCTGCTGCCCATGCCGGCGCCCACCTGCCAGCTTTGCGGGTTTCAGGTTACACACAGCGCACACCATGCGGCCCTGCAGCTCCTCCTGGGGGATGAACGGCTGCATGCCTGCACACACCTGGCTAGGCACCCCACACACACACACATGAGCAGGGAAGACAGACAGACAGAAAGAAAGAATAAAAGAAAGAAAGAAAGAAGAAACAAAGAAAACAAAAATGAAAAAAATAGAGGCTGCGCCCACTCTGCCGGGCTTGCATTGTAGAAGGAGATTAGCCCCGGGGCATATGCCCTTGCCACCCTCCCTAGTACAGCATGGGCAAGTAGCCATCAGCGGCAGACAGGGGCTCTAGACCCTGACAGAGTCCCCTGCTGCCCAACAGCCACAGCAGCAACTGCAACGCCAACAATGCATTTGCAACAGGCCAGTGACAGCCCCGTGCACGTAATGTATCAAGGCGCTGCCCCCCTGCTGCCACCACTCCTGCTGCCATTCTTTGACAAAGTGATGAGCAGCGACACAAGGCAGCTGACCTAAACCGGGAGGAAGTGAGGAGGGGAGGAGGGGGAGCAGGCTGTGCTTGCAGGCACACTACTTGCACACTACTTGCAGGCACTATCGCGTTACCTCACCCCACCCCACCCTGCGTCACCGCAACACACCTCACCCCATCCCACCCAACCCCACCCCTTGCCCCATGCTGTGTCAGCATGTCTGTCCTGTCATGTCCATGCGTCAGCCTTGTCACAGGAGACAGGCAGGGGTGGGAGCGAGCAGTGGTCACACAGTAGCGGGAGCATATGTTGCCCGCAGCAGTGGACAAGGCAGGCAGGCACAGTGCTGGCCCACCTGCCGTGTCTCCCCGTTGCCTAGCTCAATCTGCAGCCGGTACAGCTTGCTGCTGTTCTCCACCACCTCCACGCTAGACACACGAGCCACCTGGTGCGCAGGGGCGCCCAGGAAGCTTAGGAAGCTGTGCAAGCCATACATATCTCAATGACGCATGCTCCTGGTCAACACACACCATATGGGTCTCTACTTCTGGTCACTAGGGTGGGTGTGAGCAACAACGGTGGCCACCAGCACTATGTCCGCAGGTGCCAAGACAAGCTTAGACAAGTCAGGAATGCAGGCTGCCTATGGCTGGTGACGGTACCTTGATGAGGACTTTTTGAAACAGGGAGGATGCATCTGCTGCAGCGGCTCCCCCAGCGGGTGCTACTGCTTTGGGAGTAGGCTTAGAGGGGGCTGCAGCTGCTGTCTTGCTCGGGTCTGCCGCTGTTGGAGGAGTGGGAGTTGTAGAGGGAGCTGGGGCAGGGGCCAGGGCAGGGGTGGGGCCTGGGGCTGAACATGGGTCCGCAGTGTTAGCGCTATCGGGCGGCTGCGTCGAGCGCGTGACTGCAATCACAAATCGGTTATCATTAGTAGCCGACGCGTTTGAGGCGATGCTGCGGCGGACGCACTGGGCGCATCAATGAGTTTGTCCAACTTCTTGATGGCCTCGCCTAAGATGTATTGCAGCGTTGCCATGGATGCCGTCACGAGCGTGTTAGCGGGTCTTTGGCGTGACAGGGAACATGGTGTCACACACAGCTAACGTCGAACTCATACAGTGTTGCATGCGCGAGCCACCTGCAGCCATTGTCACGGAGGCAACCGACAGGCTAACACTATAGACAATGGCTAACATGATGGCAAGACAGAGCTCATCATTGTTGCCTGATGGTTGACCTGCAGCCAGCATCGCGAGGGGTTTCATCACAGTGTCAGCGGCATACGAGAGGCCACGCCAATGCCCTCCTGTTTGTCTAGTTTGGCATAAGGAGCCGCAGAGTTTACGGCGTAGACGCTGGTTGGTCAGAACAGCGTGGCTCGGTGTTGGCTCTCCACCATTTGGCTCCCACGCCGCCAGCACGGTGGCCAGGTGGGCGTTGATGCTCTATAATGTTGCCTGCTGAGACTGCTCTGCACTTTGGATCCATCTAGGGATGCCACCCTACGCGGCCCTAGCTGCCTGTCTGTCGGGGGGGGGGGCCAGGGCCTGGGGCAGACCTGGGGCAGACCATGCGTGGACGGTTGGACTCCAACTCCAACCGTTTCCAATGCGGTTTGGCCCGGAGTTGGAGTAATGGTTTTACACAGTAATGGTTTTACAACTCCTGAACCCTACAGCCCTCATGCTACACCTAAATAAAGCATGAGTTGGAATCGAACCGGGCTGCGAGCTCATCATTGTAAAGGCTACCGACAGTGTGCCTAATGCCCACTTCAGCTCAGCCTTCTGGTGTGTGTGCCTGTGCCAGTGCCCGTGCCTGCGCCACACACATCCCCTTTGTTAGGGGTTCATTGTTTTTTTTTGTTGGGATTGTCTTGAGTTGTAGCTGGCTATTGCTGCAGCTTGCGCTGCCACTTGAGCAATAGGGGCTTGTCGGCTATCTCCACCCACTCCTGGCCTGGCTGGCCTGGCTTTGGCATGGCTGGGCGGTTAGTCCAGTAGCACAGCTCAGTGGGACGTGGCCCTGGGCCGACTGCACAGCGGCGAATGTTCAGCGCGGCTGACACGTCCCGGTCATTGAACCTGCACATGGGTGTGGAAGATGCATGACGTCAATTCATGTGTCATGTCATGTGGGATATGCTCATGTCATGCACATGTGTAGGGTTGGGTCTGTGCTTACCTGGTGATGTTGTTTATGCTTGTTGAGCACATCAGGCCCCGGACTTGGGATCGCTTTGCCATGCTTTTCACTGGTCGCAGCCACCTGCATGGACACATGGGGTAATGCACAGTTGTAAGATGTCTCATCTTGACCCTACCTAGTCACATGGACTCCACCACTTCCAAACACTGCCAACAAACCCCTATCCTCAACCCCCTCACCTGAAGGACTCAGGCGGCGTGCCAAGGAGGGTCTCACTGGGGGTGTTGTCGGCTGAGCTGACCCGGCTGGTTCGGAACTCGTCCACCAGCACCACACGCTCTGGCCTGAACTGCTTCACTGCCTCCTTCCGCATCTGGCTGACAGGGACACCCCTGCAGCCAATGGTGCCGCTGCCATTGAAGCCAGCTGCCCCATAGGCCAGGGCCAGGATGCGGTCCGGCCACAGCTTCTGTGCCTGCTTCTTGACCTGCAGCCACAGATAGCAAGACACAGTGGCATACATGTGTAAGGTCAGGTATAGCAACAGCAACATGTTGCGTGATGAGTGGCGATGATTGAGTTCTCCGTGACAGACTGGGCGTTGTCAGGAAGTCTGCCCGGGAATCGAACCCGGCCTCAGATCACCTCACCACATCACACTTCTCACAGGGGAGATCCAGATCTCTCAACCGGCATTAGCTTAGCCTTACATGGTCACGTAACATTCCCCCCCACCTGGCTCAGCTGTCCTCAGCTGACCACTGTGGTGTTGCCCCGCTCAGGCACATTGTGCCATCACTCGCGCCCACACTAGCGCTAGGTGTCTGAGTGGTAACCATGCCTCTACCATCAGGCCTGGGTCTCAGCCTCAACATCATCCTTAGCTTCAGCCTCGCCATCAGCCGCCTCCTCAGCCTCGGCTCTCAGGTTGTGCTCTGTCAGGTACCTGGCCAACAGCTCTTGGCAGCCCACCAGCTGAGTGCTCAACTCCCATGTGTTATGCTCGTCACCGTGTCCTTGCCACTTGACCAGGAACTCAAGCCTTCTCTTCTTGCACTTGCCCTTGCGCTTGCCTTTGCTGGGCTCCAGCCTGTGGCCCACCACCTTCTCCACTGTGTATTGGGGCTCTCCATCTAGCCACTGCACAGGAGGTGGTCCAGCCAGCCCAGGCACTGCCCCTGAAGCATCTGTGCGATAGGGCTTCACCAAGGACACATGGAACACGTTGTGGAGTCGAGACCACTCATCTGGCAGCCACAGCTTCACAGCTGCCTTGCCCACCATGTACTGCACACTGAGTGGGCCCACATAGCGAGGCTTTAGCTTACGGACTATAGGCTGGTTAGCCTTACCCCTCATGTTCTGTGTGCTGAGCAGCACCATGTCACCAGGCAGGTAAAGTACTTCACGCCGTTTGTCACCCTGATATGACTTCATGCGCTTCTGCGCCCGCGCTAGGCACTGCCTCGCCTGTTCAACCGCCTTCTTCATGCCCTTAACAAAGTCGTGCGCCTGCGGCACCTTCTGCGGCAGGTCGAGCAGCTCAGCCAGCCGCGGGTGATAGCCATAATTCAGGTGGAAAGGCGTGCTGCGGACCGACTCCTGCCAGGCATTGTTGATGGCGAACTCCACCAGAGGTAAGTACTCCGCCCAGTCCCGCTGGTCAGGCCTGATGAAATGCCTCAGCATTTCCTCAATCACCCGAAATCTGTTTCAGGGTGGTAGGCGCTGGATAGGTTCACCTGGACCTGGAGCAGCTTGGTAACCTCAGCCCAGAATTTGTTGTGGAACTGGGGCCCTCTGTCACTGACCACACTCCTTGGCATCCCATGCAGCCGGAACACATGCTCAAGGAACAGCTTTGCATACTGTGTGGCAGTCATGCTCTCCCAGGTCTTCACCAGATGTACCATCTTTGTTAATCTGTCCACAAACACTAATATTGAGTCATATTTGTTGGGCCCACTTGCAGGCAGCTTCACTATGAGGTCCATTGACACGCTGTCCCACGGTCTCTCAGGTATGGGCAGCGGCTGCAGCAGGCCAGCAGGCTTCTTGGCACTTGACTTGTTCACTTGGCACGAGTGGCAGCTGCGCACATAGCTCTTCACATCCTCGGACACACCGGGCCATGTAAACCAGCGCGTCACCTGCTCAAGGGTCTTCGTCATACCCAAGTGACCAGCAGACCTGGTGTCATGCATGGTGTATATCACTTTCTTCCGTAGCGCAGCGTCATCAGGAACCACCACTCTGCCCCACTCAGTCAGCCACAGCCCCTCATGCTGGTACAGCTGCGATGTGAAGGCCTCATCAGCAAAGCGTGTATCAGCCGCGTAGGCTTGTTTGATTGCCTGCATTAGGGTTAAGGGACCCGACTCGGTTGTGGACTGCTCGTCATCACCTTGTTTGTTTGATTAATGTTTTGTGACTCTGTTGTTTGTTGTTGCTGCCGCAGGGATTCCCCCCCACCTGGCTGCGCCCCCTTTTGTATGTGCACTTGTCATTCTTGCCTGGCCAGGCGTATGGGCAGCAGCCAAATCATTCTGGTGGGACCAGCTGGTTTGCTCTTTGGGCAGCCTCCCGGGCAGCCACCTGCCCCAGCTCAGCATTCTCTCGCAGCCGGGCAGCAGTGCGGCGTGTAGTTATGGCGTAGACTGGCCCTTCAGCCCGGGAGCTTAGCGTCATGATCACAGTCATGGCGTCTTCAGAGTCAGCATTTTGTGGTGATGATGAGCTTGTTAGCGCCACCTCATTGGCCAGAGCGGGGTTACGGCTGATGGGGTCAGCCACATTAGTTGCACCGGGTATGTACTTGATCTCATACTTGTAGCGTGATAGCTCCTCCATCCATCTGACCTGCCGCCTCGACAGAGTTGGGCTGTGTTTGCAGGTAGATGAGGGGATTGTGATCAGTCAGGATTGTAACATCAACCGCTCCATCCAAATAACACCTCCACTCTCTGACTGCTCTGATGATACCCAGCAGCTCTTGCTCTCCAGTGGCATAGCGCGTCTCAGCTGGGGACATCTTTTTACTTGTGTAAGCAATTGGTCTGCCATCTTGCATCAGCACCCCTCCGGTGCCTACCAGCGACGCATCGGTGCACACTACAAAAGGCTTGCTGAAGTCAGGCAGAGCCAGCACAGGAGCAGAGCAGAGCGCCTCTTTCAGGGCATTAAAAGCTTCCAGCTCAGCCCCCCCAAAGTGTTCCCAGTCATACGCAGCAGCCACTTGCTTGCTGGTCAGAGTTCGTCAACGGCGCAGCCAGAGAGCTGAAATTGGGAGCCCCAGGAAAGCCTGCAGGTCTTTTAAGTTGCGCGGCGTCGGCCATTCTTTCACGACTTGCACTTTCGCAGGGTCGACAGCAATGCCTTTGCTGCCCACGATGTGGCCCAGGAACGCCAGCTGCGTCTTGTTGAACTCGCACTTTGCCAGTTTGGCGTAGAACTTGTTTTCTCGCATGAGCTGCAGGACTTGCCTCAGGTGCTGCACATGCTCCTCAGGGGTGTTGCTCATCACCAGAATGTCATCAATGTACACCAACACACACTCATTGATCAAAGGCTTGAATACGTTATTCATCATCCGTTGGAACGTAGCAGGGGCGTTGGTCAGCCCAAAACAGAGCACCTTGAACTGGAACTGGCCCATTGGCGTCAGGAATGCCGTCTTAGGCACATCCTCCTCAGTGACCCTGATCTGATGGTAACCAGACTGCAGGTCTAGGGAGCTGAACACCCTCTTGCCAGCCAGTTTGTCAAACAGGTCGTCAATCCTTGGTAGGGGGTACCTGTCCCTCACTGTTAATTTGTTGAGAGCACGGTAATCAATACACATCCTCAGGCTCCCATCTTTCTTTTGCACAAATAGGATTGGTGCCCCGTATGGGCTGCTGCTTGGCTCAACCAACCCTTTGGCCAGCAGCTCAGCCACCTGCTTCTTCACCTCAGCCTCCTCTCTAGGGCTGAGCTTGTACATACGTTTGTAGGGAGCTTCAGCCCCGGGTGGTGTCCTGATTGTGTGCCCCACTGGCCTGTTAGGGGGCAACCCCGGTGGCATGTCCCCAAACACATCAGCATACTCAGATAGCAACCCATCTAGCACAGCTTGTGGCACCAGCCAGGGGTCCTGCTCAGCCTTCGTGCTCTGCTCACTGCATCCAGCCACTGCAGCTGCCAAGCTGCCCTGGTGCCAGCCCTCCTGGTCGCCAGCATCGCCAGGTTTCACTAGCATCAGCCAGCTACTGCAGCCTTTCCGCAGTTGTCGCACGGCCTGGCCCGGACTGAACAGCTTAATTCCGGCTGCGCTTTCCCACTGCTCCTTCATAGCAGCCACAGCCGCAAACTCAGGCAGATGCTTTGGTTGCAGCGCGAACAAGTTTACAGGCTTCCCCGACTCTCCCAGTGCCTCAAACAGCGTGCACACCCCGTGCTTCACCTTAAGCACTGCATCGTGCTCGTGCATCCAATCGACACCGAGGATCAGGTCGACACCATTGAGCATTCCTGGCATGACCACTGCATTGCAATTCGTCTTGCTTTTTTGCACCTCCAGCAGGCCACAACGACGTTCAGTGATCACCACAGGCTGATTGGTTGCGGTCAGCACTCTCAGGGGTTCCATCATGATCTTCCTTTGCAGTGCAGCAGGGTTAACACTGCCTTCATGTCCTTCCAGCCACTCCTTGCTGATTATGGTGCAACTGGCACCTGTGTCAAGCATGGCTCTGCACGGCTTGTTACCTAGCCGTCCCTCAAACAGAAAAGGTAGCTGCAGCCTTCCAGGCTGTACCTCAGCAACATTCGGTGGCGTATCCATAGCCCCATAGCCGTTCTCTTACACGCAGAGTTGGCCTCAAACATAGGCACAAGATCAAGAGCTTCTCCCAGGCCAAGTCCGCCTGAACAACAATTGCAACATTTCGGCTTGCACCCGCACGGCGCACGCTCCTGGGTCGCGCAACCCGTTCTTCGCACCCAACATGAGCCATGCACCGAGCCTCTCGACGACTATTGTCACCTCCATCGCCACTCTCGCAGAATAAACCTCCGCCGACTGGTTGTACCGCACAAAGGCTCATTAGCCACTGGTTTCCAGGCTCTCTAGCCTCTTCGCTCAGCTCAGAGCCCACACAAAGCCGTCGCTTCGCGACAATTCCACAACTGGGGCACTACAGCCAGCTCCGACTCAAGCGCGTCTTCCACACGCCAACCAGAACGTCCTCTGCCGCTCATCCTACAGGCAGATACCGTGGCAAAGAGACTCCAGTCGGACAACATCGGTCGGCAACCAACTGTTGCGTGATGAGTGGCGGTGATTGAGTTCTCCGTGACAGACTGGGCGTTGTCAGGAAGTCTGCCCGGGAATCGAACCCGGCCTCAGATCACCTCACCACATCACACTTCTCACAGGGGAGATCCAGATCTCTCAACCGGCATTAGCTTAGCCTTACATGGTCACGTAACACAACAGAGGCAACAACAGCAGCTGCTGCCAAGCTCGTGGGTTAGGGTTATTGGGCCCTTGGCCCAGAACGAAGCCACCACGCGCATCTTGCCACAATACAGCCGGAACTTGGCGTTGGCCCAACGCTTCTTTGAGACCTCGGCCCACATGGCGTCATACGTCTCCAGGACGGTGTCGGCGAACCGCCGGTACGAGGCCAGCGAGCTGGGCTTGCTGCTGACCTGGGACAGGGCTGTGAGCTGCGGCTTCACCTTGGCCAGCCACGTCTTGGTCGCCTGGGTCTGCCGTGTGATGCCGCTGTCGCGGTAGTACTGCCCGGCGGTTAGCGTCCAGTGCCGTACGGACACCACTGAGCCGTCGGCGCTGCGCTCCTCGTGCGCCACCGTGGCCATATCCGTCTTGCCCGGGTCCGCGCCAAGCCACTCCGCGTGGAGGTGGGCCAGCGGGTTGACTGCGCCCATGCCCTTGCTCATCCGCGGCAGCGGGGCGGGTGGCGCTGCAGGCTTGGGCCGCAGGAACATCACGCTGATGGCGCCATCGGTGTGCACGACCTGATCGAATCTGTGCTTTGGGCTGGCGAGTTTCTGGCGGCGAGGCATCCCACCGGCTGCTTTGGGCTGGCGAGTTTCTGGCAGCAATGCATCCCACCGGCTGGCCACCTGCAGCCACCATCAACACAACCAAGGCACCTCATCAGCTTGTGTAGGCAGCTGACAGCACGCATGGCAGGCACAAGGCAGTTGACAACACACATGGCAAATGACTGAGGACCATAGGCTGGTACCTGACTGCAAGGAGCACTCACCTTGCTGTTTGCAGGCCCTTCAATGTAGTGGCCCGGCCTCGCTGGGTCAGGTAGGGCACCGTTCCTGAACTTGTCCTCGGAGGTGACCCCCTGCTCCGTCAGCGCCTCGAAATCACACAAATGGATACCCCCATCGAATCGACAGCTCACCCCATCGAGCGATTGGGCGATATCAGTCGGCGTCGGTCCCCCTAATCGGTCCGCATTCGAGGCGCGATCGGCGGGGGGGGAAATGTCCGACGACCGTATGTATGTACCGTATGTATGTACCTGCTCCGTCAACAACCCCAGCATGCCGGCGTCACTCATCAAGCCGTAGAGGCCCCGGGTGTCGATGAAGATGTGCCGAGCACGGCACTTGCTGGTGGGGGTGAGGGCATAGGGAGTGGGGGGGCGGGGGGGCCTCGTCGACAGGTTGGTGGGCTGAGACTGCTCCCAAGGCACCATATCAAGCTGCCAGGCTGCCATGGCTGCCTCCATCTCTCTGGTGGTGTGCACCGCATGGCGCAGCAGCCGACCCCGGTTGGCTGGATCCTCCACCCAAGCATGATCCACCTTCTCACCCTCCCCAAGCCCCAGTAGGCTCCGCTGCAAAGCCACCTCAGCCTGCATGGCTGCAGTCACCACCACCCCACCCTCCCCCACCAGCCAGGTGACCTCCAGCCCGCACACCATGCGGCGCACATACGTGCACTGCCGCTTGGACCAGGCTGGCAGGTGCCCACCAACCAGCCCCCTCACCCCGAATCGGCGCTGGTGCTCGTTGGTGCCCAGCAGGACCTTGGCCCCGGCCAGGGACACTGACTTCTTGAGCCTGCCAGCGAAGAGCAGGGTGAGCATGTTGCTGAAAGCTGTCTGCAGCTGCTTGCCGACGTGGTCCACCATGTTGGAGTCAGACAGGTTGCGGGGGATTGCATCGAGGCGGGAACACAGGTCGGGGTGTGCGGCCAGCACGGCAGCGACTGCTGCACTCGGCTGAGTGTCCTCGCCCTCTCCGGGCAGGCCGCGGCACAGCTGCAGGTACAGGTTCCTGCAGCTCAGGTCCGGGATGTCTGCTGCGGAGACTGGGATGTCTGTGTCTGTGTATGACAGTGGCTGGCCTTGCGCGTGAAGCTGGTCGGCTACGTGCAGGGTAAACAAGCCGCGCACGAGGAAGCCCAACAGCAGGCTGCCAATCACCCCCCGCTCGCTGATGGCCTTCACTCGTGGGCGCACGCCTTGTCAAGGAAGGCGTCCCAAAGCGCTTGCGGGAGGTGGTCGGTGAGGTGGGCTAACTTGGCCTTTCTTGCGTGGAACGTATTGTCCCTGCTGCGGGCAGCGCGGGCCTCTCCTGAAGCCTTCCTTTTGCGCTGTGCCTCGGTCAAGTCGGGTTGGCCTGCCTCGTCGCGGTCAACTATGTCGAAGTCGGGGTCCTCCGGCACTGCTCTAGGCCCACCCACACCGGTTCGTCTCTTCTTCCTCGCCATAAACAATAGCAACGCGAGGCAGCTACATATACTAAGGATTTTCGTGCTTGTCACACACATGTCCACATGGTCGGCACTTTTTGGACTCTGATGGTTTTAACAACGTGGTAGCTAAGGAGCGACCGGCCAACCTAGAATTCTATTTCTAGGTGTCTAGGCTCAGGAAAAATTTCTAGGAATCCGGCCGGCCAACCTAGAATTCTATTTCTAGGTTTCTAGGCTCAGGAAAAATTTCTAGGTTTCCGAGCCACCTAGAATTCTATGGGCGTACCCTAGTGGTAGCTGCCAGCCTGGTATGACTGAGCAGTCACCCCTCCCAGGAGCACCCCAGCACTTGTCCTTACCCCATTACCAACTCTGAGCGCGGAGTACGATGAACGCGAACACGAACATGAAATATGAGTATGCAGATAGCACATAGCAGTACGCGCTCGCTTGTAGCCAGAAAATACCCATTGCGCGCGCAGCGCGCCGAGCATGCAGGGCCGAGGGCGGGGCAGTAATGTGGCTCCTGTCGCAGCGTTCTTCAGGGATCATTTCACATTTTGCTTGACGGTCTACGATGATCGGCGGCGGGCAGCGGGAGGGGGAGGAGCACGACAAGATACTGTGCTTTCACCCCAGCACGGCCCCACTCACCACTCAGTCAGCTATTGTGGGACTGGCGCAGGCGCTGACGTCCTTCTCCTCATCCTTCACCCAGGTGCTAGGCAGAATCTACTCACCAACTGCTCAGCAGCAATTGAATGAACTGCCATGCATTGTGCATGCAGTTCAAGCCTGACCCTGACCCTGACCCTGACCCTGACCCTGACCCTGACCCTGACCTCCTGACCCTGACCCTGACCCTGACCCTGACCCTGACCCTGACCCTGACCCTGACCCTGACCCTGACCCTGACCCTGACCCTGACCTGACCCTGACCCTGACCCTGCAGGGGGAGCGGGAGCCCTTCCAGGTGGCTGGACGG
>JASKMD010000008.1:16762528-16837362 GCA_030144725.1 Haematococcus lacustris | reverse complement strand
TGCTGCCTGCCTGCTGCCTGCCTGCTGCCTGCTTGCTGCCTGCTTGCTGCCTGCTTGCTGCCTGCTTGCTGCCTGCCTGCTGCCTGCTTGCTGCCTGCTTGCTGCCTGCTTGCTTGCTGCCTGCTTGCTGCCTGCCTGCCTGCTGCCTGCCTGCTGCCTGCTTGCTGCCTGCTTGCTGCCTGCCTGCTTGCTGCCTGCCTGCTTGCTGCCTGCTTGCTGCCTGCTTGCTGCCTGCTTGCTGCCTGCTTGCTGCCTGCTTGCTGCCTGCTTGCTGCCTGCTAGGTTCCACTGGGTGCCTGCATCCAGCATCACCCTGCCACACCGTGTTCTGCAGCAGGTTGATGAGCAGGGGCACCGCCTCCTGGACCATGCTCAAGCTGCTGGGCGAAAGGTTGCGGCACATGGTGCTGGCAGTGGCTACAGCCATGCGCTGCACGCTGGTGGGGAAGAAGTCCAAGTAGGAAAGCACCTACATTCGCCAGCAGCACAGCAGGCAGGCAGGCAGGCAGGCAGGCAGGCAGGCAGGCAGGCATACACAGCTGTAAGGCAGGTAGGCCTAACTGAGCTGCAACATGTCATGCTGCATGCGCTGCAGCGACCACCGTCTGCTCCCCCTCAGTGCCACTGCAGCTGTGACTAAGAGTGAGCTACCGATGCGGTGTTTGGTGGCCCCCTCATCAACCCCTATCTGCAGCCAGCGCTTGGTCAAGCAGACTACCAGCCGAGCTGGGTTGCGCCTCACACCCTGCCCTGGCACCATGCCGTGTAGCAGCTGGATGCTGAGTGTCCTCCCCACCACCTCAACTCACCGCCAACAAACCACCTTGCTGCAGCAGTGCCGGGGAGTGCTCATGGGACAGCTTCTCCAGAGCCTGTGGACACCACACTGCACGCGTTGACAGCGCTGCACAGCTGGCACAGCCGACACCTTCTACCCGGTGGGGACAAGCTAGCTCTACGTGCGTGCAACGTGTTGCCCAGGTGAGGAGCCTGTAAGTGCACATATCTGTTCCTGTGTGTGCTGCTGATCTGAGCTGTAACACTATTTACTCGATTGCTACTACTGTTCCCAGTTTTGGCAAATTACGCCAGATCCTGATGCTGTGCGATCCCTGCATTGGCCCAGCCTGCTGCCACGGCCCTGCGATCTGCGGCATAGTGCACAGCTCTCTGCTCTAGGCCTGCTGGATGGCAGACCTGCAGTGACTGCTCTGCCAAATCGATGTACTCGATTGTGAGCAAGCGCTGGCAGAAGGAGGACACCGCTCCATGTCGCACGATGGGGGCACAGGACTGGGGAATGACATCTGCCATGAATGTCAGAGCCCGGGCTGCCAGCAGCATCATGTCTGGATTGTGCTCCGCATTCAAGCATTGTACCTGCAGGGAGGGGAGCAGTGCACGTCACAACCCGAGGCAACCATGCTGCTTGGGTCGATCTAAGACCTACCAGGAGCGGCACGGCGCTTTCTATAGGAAAGGACGCCAGCGCATCCTCGGACGATATCGAGATGACCTCGCACAGCTCCGTCAGAGCACCCAATTGCGAGCTTTCGTCGTCTACTTGCCTAAGGTTTGCGAGGATAGCCTGCAGAAGAGCATGCGCGGCGTCCTGGAGCCATTGGCAAACTGTGCAGCAAGCCCCAGCGGTGCCGCGGACTTACTCTGAAACGCGAGCCTCCGCCCATCCCTCCCAGTATGTCGTCAAAGCCCGCTCCCAGTTTGCGCAACAGCCCCTGCAGCGCCCTGTAATGCCAGAAAGGACCGGCAAACTGTGAGCAACGATGGCAACTGCTACGCCACGCCACGCCACGCCACGCCACGCTTACATGCTAGCTGAGCCAGGACCAGCGTCGTCCTACGCGTATCGGCATCAACAAACGTACAGTCTTGGGACATGGACCGCGCAGGACAGTGGGCCAACAAGCTGTTTGCTAACCTGTTCCTCCTCATCACGCCCGGTGCTCCTGAGGGACATCTCGGTGAGGTGGAAAGATCGATGGTCCACGGGCTGCGGGGGGGCTGGCCTGGCCTGTTCCTCTGGCGCTGACGCAGCTACAGATGCCGCGACAGGCGCGCTTGCAGGTGCGTCCGCGTCAGTGGTTGCGGGAGGCTGGGAGAGCGAGGGGGGTTTGTTACGTGCTCGGGAGGGTTGTGCTGGGCTTAACGAGCGCTGCCGCTTGTTGCCACGACCAGCAGCTCCCAGACTCTCTGCCTTTTCAGTACTAGCTCGCCGCTTGTTTTTATTGACAGTTTGGGGCTCCTTGCTAGCAATGGGGCCTTTCCGTGTCATATCCTCGCTCCCCAGAGCTCATCAGAGATCCTTAGAAGCCTTCCCAACAGACTTTGTCGAGTGCCGACCTTTATAAACTTTTTGTACAGCACACACCATTTTGAAAGGGCGGTGTGCGAGAAACGTAGCACACACATCCTGTTGTGTGCACCCTTCACACTATGTTAGACCAAACTGTTTAGCTGTACTGTGGGGGGCAATGTGACGCCAGGGGTGTGCACTGGGTCATCACCGCCATGGCTCCGCATAGTCTGAGACGTCCGGGGCGCACCGCCTCGGGCAGCTCGCACGATACGTCTATGCAGGTGGGTGGGAGACACACATGCGGCGACCATCCCGCTAGATCGCTTGGCTACATCGACGCCCGCCCAGAAGTGACCGTTTAAGCACGAGCATTCCGACCCAACGAAAGGCTGGCACACAGGCTTTGGACTAGGTCATGTTGGCATGACCTGGCTCAAGATTGGGCTGTTATAGCCTGCCTCCTTCATAGGCCCTACAATCATGCAGAGTGAGGAGCAGCTGGACGATTAGAAGGCTCCCAGGCCTGCAGACTGGAAGTCGCAAGCAGGGCAGGTGCACCACCGCCTACTGCGCCCAGCCTTGAGCCAGCAGCGTGACTATCCAGTGCGTGGCCTGAATCAGGCCGCCTGATGTGGTGCCCGGTAGCGACCCCCCACATCCTGCCACAGCCCCCATGCAGCAGACAGGCAGCCACACAAGCAGCAGCCTCAGCCTATGAGTCAGAGCCTGGGCAAAGCACCCCCCCCGCCAGCCAAGCGCAGCAAGCACACCAAGCACAAGCACACCATGCTTTTCACTGGCCGCAGCCCAGTGTTACCAAATACGGTCCAGAACAGTCCGTTTGTACCGTGTAATCGTTTTTTTGCAAATGGCTCTGTATTTTTCCGTTTATACAGACCGTCTATACGGTGGTCCGCGGCCTTTGGCGGCACAGAGCGATGCCTCTACCCAAGGAGCTAATAAAGCTGTACATGATTCTTATCAACAACTTCAGCAAGATAGCGGGTCCCCGAGGTTCTCCCCACGGTTTCGGCCTGGGCCAAAACCGAAAAAGTGCGGGGAGGGGAGTGAGCGCAGAAAGCCACGGGAACCGCAGGCTGCGGGCTACAGGCGTGGGCCAAGCGGCTGGTGAGGTCGCGGGGTCCAAAGGCTCCCGAAACAGCGGGACCGAAAATCCAAGGTGTGTCGCATGGGAAATCCTGTCGCGTAGCACGTTGCGCAGCGAGACGTGGTATCAAGATGAAGCGTATAGTCTTGAGGGAAGCTGAGAAATGAAAGCTCTAACTGGTTGACTGGTCCACCACCCGCAGGTCGACAAACCGCGAAGAGGTCGACAAATAGCTGTGTAGCAGCGGTCCCTCGCTGTTCTACCCCGGTGCTAGGCTGGAGCTATAGAGCAGAGCAGCTGTGGTGCTGGGCAGGAGTAGCTGTGTGCTATGCAGCTGTGCTACATTGCAGCTGTGAGGCAAGGCAGGAGCAGCTGTGCTACAGAGCAGCTGTGGTGCTGTGCAGCTGTACTACAGAGCAGCTGTGAGGCAAGGCAGGAGCAGCTGTGGTGCTGGGCAGCTGTACTACAGAGCAGCTGTGAGGCAAGGCAGGAGCAGCTGTGCTACAGAGCAGCTGTGGTGCTGGGCAGCTATGGTGCTGGGCAGCTGTGAGGCAAGGCAGGAGCAGCTGTGCTACAGAGCAGCTGTGGTGCTGGGCAGCTGTACTACAGAGCAGCTGTGAGGCAAGGCAGGAGCAGCTGTGGTGCTGGGCAGCTGTGCTACAGAGCAGCTGTGAGGCAAGGCAGGAGCAGCTGTGCTACAGAGCAGCTGTGGTGCTGGGCAGCTGTACTACAGAGCAGCTGTGAGGCAAGGCAGCAGCAGCTGTGCTACAGAGCAGCTGTGGTGTTGGGCTGGAGCTGCTGTGGTGCTAGGTAGGAGCTGCTGTGGTGCTAGGTAGGAGCAGCTGTGGTGCTAGGGGCTAGGGAGTGGCAGCAGTATGGCTGCAGGGCAGTGCATAGACAGCCCCTTACATGTGTTTCCTCTTCTACCATTTGTAAGCAACAGGAACAAGCGTCTTCCTGTTCCCAGTTTTACTAGACTTGTCCCCTTGCATAAAGCTTCTTCCACGTATCGTTGTCAACCAATCCATGTAAACCATGCAAACAATCCAGTCACAATCAACAGCTGATCCACAGACTGATGGCATGTCGCTCACTTCCTGCCCTCCAGCTTGTTGGCAATGGCAGCATACATGTTGTACACACCCTGGATAGCCCCCCCCCCACATGCCCATGCTGATGCCAATAGCTTGGTGATTTGAGCAGCCTCCACCCCTGGGTGCTGTGCCTCCATCCCAGCCCTCTTCATTGCGCCATAGAGAGCATACCCACACATGCCCTGCTGGCCTCCCTTGGAAGTGCTGATAGGTAGGGACAAGGCTGCAGCCAGCTGCACCAGCACACCTTCCTGCACCCCACCCACCACCTGCTTGTAGGCCTGACCCTGAGTGCTGCCACAAACAGCACCTGCCTGCTGCTGGAGCTGTGTGATCAATGTGTCAGCACAGGCTGCCACATCCAAGCCCAGCTCCTCACACTGGAGCTCACCAAACAGGATCCTCTTGGCAGACTGAGCATTGGGGCTGTGGAGGCCCTGCTCCTGTCGCCCCCTCTTTAACAGCCGCAAAGGAGTGGGGACACTCTCCACTGGGCGGTCCATCAGAGCCATGGCCTCTGCTGCTGTCATGCCTGGCTTCTTCTTCATTTCCCTGGCAGCTTGGTAGTGCTTGGGGAACTTGTCTTGCAGCCACTTTCGTAGCCCAGACCAGCGCCTGTGAAACCTGGCCTTGTTGGATCCCTGAGACTGGGAAGCTGCAGTCCTGAAGTCCTTGTCAGCAAGCTCCTGCAGCTCTTTGGCCGTCAGACCCTCCAACTCCCTCACCATCTTTATGGTGAAGACGCAGTCCTTGAGGTACTCGACCTGGTCAGAGTAGTTCTTGTCGCCACCCCTGTGTGGCCTTCCCTGCTCTGCCTCGAGGAACTTCAAGGGTGGTCGAACCCCAGGTAGCCCAAACTCATACTCGGACTCTATGTCCTCAAAGCATGAGAGTGTCCTCATGTAGTCTCCCTTGCTCTTTTTGCTCAGGGCAGGGAGCTGGGCAGGGAGCTGGGCAGGGGGGGCCAGGGCTGCAGCCAGGCTGGGCTGCAGGGCAGGGGGCTGGGCAGGGGGCTGGGTAGGGTAAGGCAGGCCTGCAGCCAGCCAGTTGCTCAGGGCAGGGGGCTGAGCAGGGGGGGCCAGGGCTGCAGCCAGGCTGGGCTGCAGGGCAGGGGGCTGGGTAGGGTAAGGCATGCCTGCAGCCAGCCAGTTGCTCAGGGCAGGGGGCTGGGCAGGGGGGGCCAGGGCTGCAGCCAGGCTGGGCTGCATGTCAGGGGGCTGGGCAGGGGGCTGGGTAGGGTAAGGCATGCCTGCAGCCAGCCAGTTGCTCAGGGCAGGGGGCTGGGCAGGGGGGGCCAGGGCTGCAGCCAGGCTGGGCTGCATGTCAGGGGGCTGGGCAGGGGGCTGGGTAGGGTAAGGCATGCCTGCAGCCAGCCAGTTGCTCAGGGCAGGGGGCTGGGCAGGGGGGGCCAGGGCTGCAGCCAGGCTGGGCTGCATGTCAGGGGGCTGGGCAGGGGGCTGGGTAGGGTAAGGCATGCCTGCAGCCAGCCAGTTGCTCAGGGCAGGGGGCTGGGCAGGGGGGGCCAGGGCTGCAGCCAGGCTGGGCTGCATGTCAGGGGGCTGGGCAGGGGGCTGGGTAGGGTAAGGCATGCCTGCAGCCAGCCAGTTGCTCAGGGCAGGGGGCTGGGCAGGGGGGGCCAGGGCTGCAGCCAGGCTGGGCTGCATGTCAGGGGGCTGGGCAGGGGGCTGGGTAGGGTAAGGCATGCCTGCAGCCAGCCAGTTGCTCAGGGCAGGGGGCTGGGCAGGGGGGGCCAGGGCTGCAGCCAGGCTGGGCTGCATGTCAGGGGGCTGGGCAGGGGGCTGGGTAGGGTAAGGCATGCCTGCAGCCAGCCAGTTGCTCAGGGCAGGGGGCTGGGCAGGGGGGGCCAGGGCTGCAGCCAGGCTGGGCTGCATGTCAGGGGGCTGGGCAGGGGGTTGGGTAGGGTAAGGCAGGCCTGCAGCCAGGCTGGGCTGCAGGGCAGGGGGCTGGGCAGGGGGGGCCAGGGCTGCAGCCAGGCTGGGCTGCATGTCAGGGGGCTGGGCAGGGGGCTGGGTAGGGTAAGGCATGCCTGCAGCCAGCCAGTTGCTCAGGGCAGGGGGCTGGGCAGGGGGGGCCAGGGCTGCAGCCAGGCTGGGCTGCATGTCAGGTGGCTGGGCAGGGGGCTGGGTAGGGTAAGGCATGCCTGCAGCCAGCCAGTTGCTCAGGGCAGGGGGCTGGGTTCGTTCAGGAGTTGCAAGTTCGTGACGCTTACCTTAACGCTTACATTAACGGTTCAGGTGAATGAGCAAGTTAGACCCTGACATGTCGACCCCTTGATTTCTGATTTTCATGACGTGAGCTCCTTCGCAAGCCCCATCCAACGCACCTAGTCTTGCTTGAAATGACCAAGCGGTTGCGGAGAACGGGTCAGGTTAGGGTGCGGTTTGTGGGTCGAGGGTTAACTGGGCAATAAACCGGATGTTTTGCACGGGGTGTGACCCCCCACCGAGATGGTTTGCACGGACTTTTTGCACGGCCGCGGTGCAAAACATCTTTTAACCAAAAGCCGGGGGGGGGGGTATTTTTGGGTTCTCCGATGGGCGGGCCAGGCAGTGGTCGTAAGCGCAAAGATGGCCCAGACAAGAGGCCCGCTGGCTCTACTAGCAAGAAGCGTTCTATCGCGACCCAACCTGATAGCGATATCGACGACGAAGTAGTGGAGCCATTGCAGTTGGCGAGACAGCCCGCTGGGTGGGTGGAAGCACTGGCACTGGCACTGCACTAATGAGCTTTGTCGCGCGATGCTGCACAGGAGCACTAGAGGAGCTCATCCATCACAGGCGTCAGCAGATGAAGACAAACACAATGACACGAAGCACGATGACTACACTACAGCAGACTGTCATGCAGATGCCCCTTGCCCTCACGGGTAATCTAGGACTCGCAGTGCGCTGTGCTCCAATGATTCAGGGAATGCAGCCTGGAAGCAGCCACCAGCCCAGCCAGTCGCCTAACACAGCCCAGCCTAGCGTTGGGGCCCCCCTTTTGCCCAGCCCTGGGGCAGGCCTGCTGCCCAGCCCTGGTGCAGCCCTGCTGCCCAGCCCTGGGGCAGGCCTGCTGCCCAGCCCTGGGGCAGGCCTGCTGCCCAGCCCTGCTGCAGGCCTGCTGCCCAGCCCTGGTGCAGCCCTGCTGCCCAGCCCTGCTGCCCAGCCCTGGGGCAGGCCTGCTGCCGAGCCATAGGGCAGGCCTGCTGCCCAGCCCTGGTGCAGCCCTGCTGCCCAGCCTTAGGTCAGGCCTGCTGCCCAGCCCTGGGGACCCCATGCTGCCCTACTCATTCCACAAACAACTGCAAGGCATGTTGTCTGGGTCGCAACCAGCCCAAGGGCCCAGCTTGCTGCAGGGGCACCTTCTGAGCTCACCTGAGCACCTAGCAGCTCGGGCCACTACTGCAGCACCACCCCCTGGCTCACCAACTGCCCTGACAGCCCTGGGCACTGCTGCAGGCTCCTCAAGTACAGCAGCCCATCACACTGCAGCCTTACCTGACCTGCTTGTGATTGAGATGGTACGCGCAGCGCGTGAGAGAGGATGCAAGCAATCCCAGGCCCTCAAAGAAGTTGTCACAAGAATGCCTGCCCATGTCAAGAAGGAGCTTGCCAAGCCCTGCAGCTGCCTGTGAAAGATGATGCAGCTGGTAAGCAGCCACAGAGTGGCTATGCACTGTTCTGTGGCATGAAGCGGGCAGTGATTGGCAGTCATGCCCTCTCAGGAGCCTGGCAGGGCGCAGCTCAAGATGTAAGATGTGTATGCAGCATACGCAGCAGTATTGAACAACTTGGAGAAGAGACTAGGCTGCTAAGTGTAGGTTGGCCAGGTACATGTGTCGTAGCCATTGCCTGGTATAGCCATAGCCGTAGGCCGGTGAGGCTACACAATTGACTTTGATGACTACACAATTGTCACCCGCTCTGCTCTTGTTCATTGTACGTTGTATACACTGTAAGCAAGACAAGATTTTGAAGTCTGCCGACCCTCCCAAAGCAACACCACCCTACCCACTAGCTGCAGGGGTGATGGCACCACCAGGAGCACAGCTGGTAGCAGCACCACCCTACACACTAGCTGTAGGGGTGCTGGCAACAACAGGAGCATAGTAGGCAGCAACACCACCCTACCCACTAGCTGCAGGGGTAATGGCACCACCAGGAGCACAGCTGGCAGCAGCACCACCCTACACACTAGCTGTAGGGGTGCTTGCACCACTAGGAGCACAGCTGGCAGCAGGATGGAGCTGATGAGTAGGCATCTTGACCATATGACTTGTATGTACAAGTCCTATCTGGAGGCTGCGCGTGTGCGCACGCTCTTTAGCATATCAATCTTAACATACTCATGAATATATCTGCATTGAGGCTGGGGCCTGGCAGTCACGGGAACAAGGCCTGGCACATTGACATTGCACATGGAACTCGAGTGTTCTTCCCCAGGGAGACTGGTGTTCTGTGTGCGGCAATGACTAGCTCGAACGCAACGACATCATTGGATATCGTGCGAATTCTTTGGCCCGGACTGCGGACTGCGGACCCTTGCGACCCTTGCGGACCACTGCGGCCGAAACATAGCATCTTACATAGCATTTTACATAGCTGGTGATGGACTGGCTTGTTTCTGGCAGGTCTCACAGGCTCGGGTCACACCCTGCAAAGCTAACTTCAACGTGCGACGCCCATAATGACCATAATGATCAACGCAACGCGCTGATAGCCGCTGCGCGAAGAACGGCCCATAATGATCAACGCAACGCGCTGATAGCCGCTGCGCGAAGAACGGCCGTCGGTGCGTCGGGCGCAAACCTCCTCACTCCCCTCACACTGGCCGTCGCAAACCTCCAGTATAACTCGCGTTTTGCACTGAAGCCTCCCAGATCACTCCGCCCGCCATTCCCGCGGACTGTGAACATGGTCGCTCGCTGCAACCTGGGGCTCAACGGGTGCGACCGTACGTGGGTCGCAGGTCGAAGCGCAAGATTCCCTGGGTTGGGTCGGGACCCCTCATGGCCCGGGCCCTTCCTGACACCTGGCGCGAGACCTGCCTAACCCAGCCTCCAAGCAAGCAGAGCATCTCACTGAGGTGTCAGCAGCACCGTGCGTGGACTTTGTTTCGCTACCGTGCACTCTGCTAAAGCCTTGACCCCATCATTCCTGGGCTTCTGTCAAGACCATAAACTTTTTGGCCAGTGGTCCTTTCCACGTGCTTCCACCTTTCACTGATAGCTGGGCGGGTCTATATTCCGGGATGCGGTCCAAGACATGCTCCATCACCTTGTGTGGTACATACCATACAACATGTGACAGAGGGTGATTGTGGCATGGGTCGAGCTCATCACAGGGGGCGATCGGCGGCGTCCTCGGGGGTATCCCCGACGGGTTGGACCCTGTGTAGTCGCTAGGCGCCCACATCGCTACATTTCTCGCACGGTTCGCGACATTGATACCGAAAAATGCGATGAGCCCTCCTGGGCCCCGACGTCGCGCTGCCGTACCGGCCGTCGCAAACCTCCAGTATAACTGGGCAATAAACCGGATGTTTTGCACGGGGTGTGACCCCCCACCGAGATGGTTTGCACGGACTTTTTGCACGGCCGCGGTGCAAAACATCTTTTAACCAAAAGCCGGGGGGGGGGGTATTTTTGGGTTCTCCGATGGGCGGGCCAGGCAGTGGTCGTAAGCGCAAAGATGGCCCAGACAAGAGGCCCGCTGGCTCTACTAGCAAGAAGCGTTCTATCGCGACCCAACCTGATAGCGATATCGACGACGAAGTAGTGGAGCCATTGCAGTTGGCGAGACAGCCCGCTGGGTGGGTGGAAGCACTGGCACTGGCACTGCACTAATGAGCTTTGTCGCGCGATGCTGCACAGGAGCACTAGAGGAGCTCATCCATCACAGGCGTCAGCAGATGAAGACAAACACAATGACACGAAGCACGATGACTACACTACAGCAGACTGTCATGCAGATGCCCCTTGCCCTCACGGGTAATCTAGGACTCGCAGTGCGCTGTGCTCCAATGATTCAGGGAATGCAGCCTGGAAGCAGCCACCAGCCCAGCCAGTCGCCTAACACAGCCCAGCCTAGCGTTGGGGCCCCCCTTTTGCCCAGCCCTGGGGCAGGCCTGCTGCCCAGCCCTGGTGCAGCCCTGCTGCCCAGCCCTGGGGCAGGCCTGCTGCCCAGCCCTGGGGCAGGCCTGCTGCCCAGCCCTGCTGCAGGCCTGCTGCCCAGCCCTGGTGCAGCCCTGCTGCCCAGCCCTGCTGCCCAGCCCTGGGGCAGGCCTGCTGCCGAGCCATAGGGCAGGCCTGCTGCCCAGCCCTGGTGCAGCCCTGCTGCCCAGCCTTAGGTCAGGCCTGCTGCCCAGCCCTGGGGACCCCATGCTGCCCTACTCATTCCACAAACAACTGCAAGGCATGTTGTCTGGGTCGCAACCAGCCCAAGGGCCCAGCTTGCTGCAGGGGCACCTTCTGAGCTCACCTGAGCACCTAGCAGCTCGGGCCACTACTGCAGCACCACCCCCTGGCTCACCAACTGCCCTGACAGCCCTGGGCACTGCTGCAGGCTCCTCAAGTACAGCAGCCCATCACACTGCAGCCTTACCTGACCTGCTTGTGATTGAGATGGTACGCGCAGCGCGTGAGAGAGGATGCAAGCAATCCCAGGCCCTCAAAGAAGTTGTCACAAGAATGCCTGCCCATGTCAAGAAGGAGCTTGCCAAGCCCTGCAGCTGCCTGTGAAAGATGATGCAGCTGGTAAGCAGCCACAGAGTGGCTATGCACTGTTCTGTGGCATGAAGCGGGCAGTGATTGGCAGTCATGCCCTCTCAGGAGCCTGGCAGGGCGCAGCTCAAGATGTAAGATGTGTATGCAGCATACGCAGCAGTATTGAACAACTTGGAGAAGAGACTAGGCTGCTAAGTGTAGGTTGGCCAGGTACATGTGTCGTAGCCATTGCCTGGTATAGCCATAGCCGTAGGCCGGTGAGGCTACACAATTGACTTTGATGACTACACAATTGTCACCCGCTCTGCTCTTGTTCATTGTACGTTGTATACACTGTAAGCAAGACAAGATTTTGAAGTCTGCCGACCCTCCCAAAGCAACACCACCCTACCCACTAGCTGCAGGGGTGATGGCACCACCAGGAGCACAGCTGGTAGCAGCACCACCCTACACACTAGCTGTAGGGGTGCTGGCAACAACAGGAGCATAGTAGGCAGCAACACCACCCTACCCACTAGCTGCAGGGGTAATGGCACCACCAGGAGCACAGCTGGCAGCAGCACCACCCTACACACTAGCTGTAGGGGTGCTTGCACCACTAGGAGCACAGCTGGCAGCAGGATGGAGCTGATGAGTAGGCATCTTGACCATATGACTTGTATGTACAAGTCCTATCTGGAGGCTGCGCGTGTGCGCACGCTCTTTAGCATATCAATCTTAACATACTCATGAATATATCTGCATTGAGGCTGGGGCCTGGCAGTCACGGGAACAAGGCCTGGCACATTGACATTGCACATGGAACTCGAGTGTTCTTCCCCAGGGAGACTGGTGTTCTGTGTGCGGCAATGACTAGCTCGAACGCAACGACATCATTGGATATCGTGCGAATTCTTTGGCCCGGACTGCGGACTGCGGACCCTTGCGACCCTTGCGGACCACTGCGGCCGAAACATAGCATCTTACATAGCATTTTACATAGCTGGTGATGGACTGGCTTGTTTCTGGCAGGTCTCACAGGCTCGGGTCACACCCTGCAAAGCTAACTTCAACGTGCGACGCCCATAATGACCATAATGATCAACGCAACGCGCTGATAGCCGCTGCGCGAAGAACGGCCCATAATGATCAACGCAACGCGCTGATAGCCGCTGCGCGAAGAACGGCCGTCGGTGCGTCGGGCGCAAACCTCCTCACTCCCCTCACACTGGCCGTCGCAAACCTCCAGTATAACTCGCGTTTTGCACTGAAGCCTCCCAGATCACTCCGCCCGCCATTCCCGCGGACTGTGAACATGGTCGCTCGCTGCAACCTGGGGCTCAACGGGTGCGACCGTACGTGGGTCGCAGGTCGAAGCGCAAGATTCCCTGGGTTGGGTCGGGACCCCTCATGGCCCGGGCCCTTCCTGACACCTGGCGCGAGACCTGCCTAACCCAGCCTCCAAGCAAGCAGAGCATCTCACTGAGGTGTCAGCAGCACCGTGCGTGGACTTTGTTTCGCTACCGTGCACTCTGCTAAAGCCTTGACCCCATCATTCCTGGGCTTCTGTCAAGACCATAAACTTTTTGGCCAGTGGTCCTTTCCACGTGCTTCCACCTTTCACTGATAGCTGGGCGGGTCTATATTCCGGGATGCGGTCCAAGACATGCTCCATCACCTTGTGTGGTACATACAATGACAACATGTGACAGAGGGTGATTGTGGCATGGGTCGAGCTCATCACAGGGGGCGATCGGCGGCGTCCTCGGGGGTATCCCCGACGGGTTGGACCCTGTGTAGTCGCTAGGCGCCCACATCGCTACATTTCTCGCACGGTTCGCGACATTGATACCGAAAAATGCGATGAGCCCTCCTGGGCCCCGACGTCGCGCTGCCGTACCGGCCGTCGCAAACCTCCAGTATAACTGGGCAATAAACCGGATGTTTTGCACGGGGTGTGACCCCCCACCGAGATGGTTTGCACGGACTTTTTGCACGGCCGCGGTGCAAAACATCTTTTAACCAAAAGCCGGGGGGGGGGGTATTTTTGGGTTCTCCGATGGGCGGGCCAGGCAGTGGTCGTAAGCGCAAAGATGGCCCAGACAAGAGGCCCGCTGGCTCTACTAGCAAGAAGCGTTCTATCGCGACCCAACCTGATAGCGATATCGACGACGAAGTAGTGGAGCCATTGCAGTTGGCGAGACAGCCCGCTGGGTGGGTGGAAGCACTGGCACTGGCACTGCACTAATGAGCTTTGTCGCGCGATGCTGCACAGGAGCACTAGAGGAGCTCATCCATCACAGGCGTCAGCAGATGAAGACAAACACAATGACACGAAGCACGATGACTACACTACAGCAGACTGTCATGCAGATGCCCCTTGCCCTCACGGGTAATCTAGGACTCGCAGTGCGCTGTGCTCCAATGATTCAGGGAATGCAGCCTGGAAGCAGCCACCAGCCCAGCCAGTCGCCTAACACAGCCCAGCCTAGCGTTGGGGCCCCCCTTTTGCCCAGCCCTGGGGCAGGCCTGCTGCCCAGCCCTGGTGCAGCCCTGCTGCCCAGCCCTGGGGCAGGCCTGCTGCCCAGCCCTGGGGCAGGCCTGCTGCCCAGCCCTGCTGCAGGCCTGCTGCCCAGCCCTGGTGCAGCCCTGCTGCCCAGCCCTGCTGCCCAGCCCTGGGGCAGGCCTGCTGCCGAGCCATAGGGCAGGCCTGCTGCCCAGCCCTGGTGCAGCCCTGCTGCCCAGCCTTAGGTCAGGCCTGCTGCCCAGCCCTGGGGACCCCATGCTGCCCTACTCATTCCACAAACAACTGCAAGGCATGTTGTCTGGGTCGCAACCAGCCCAAGGGCCCAGCTTGCTGCAGGGGCACCTTCTGAGCTCACCTGAGCACCTAGCAGCTCGGGCCACTACTGCAGCACCACCCCCTGGCTCACCAACTGCCCTGACAGCCCTGGGCACTGCTGCAGGCTCCTCAAGTACAGCAGCCCATCACACTGCAGCCTTACCTGACCTGCTTGTGATTGAGATGGTACGCGCAGCGCGTGAGAGAGGATGCAAGCAATCCCAGGCCCTCAAAGAAGTTGTCACAAGAATGCCTGCCCATGTCAAGAAGGAGCTTGCCAAGCCCTGCAGCTGCCTGTGAAAGATGATGCAGCTGGTAAGCAGCCACAGAGTGGCTATGCACTGTTCTGTGGCATGAAGCGGGCAGTGATTGGCAGTCATGCCCTCTCAGGAGCCTGGCAGGGCGCAGCTCAAGATGTAAGATGTGTATGCAGCATACGCAGCAGTATTGAACAACTTGGAGAAGAGACTAGGCTGCTAAGTGTAGGTTGGCCAGGTACATGTGTCGTAGCCATTGCCTGGTATAGCCATAGCCGTAGGCCGGTGAGGCTACACAATTGACTTTGATGACTACACAATTGTCACCCGCTCTGCTCTTGTTCATTGTACGTTGTATACACTGTAAGCAAGACAAGATTTTGAAGTCTGCCGACCCTCCCAAAGCAACACCACCCTACCCACTAGCTGCAGGGGTGATGGCACCACCAGGAGCACAGCTGGTAGCAGCACCACCCTACACACTAGCTGTAGGGGTGCTGGCAACAACAGGAGCATAGTAGGCAGCAACACCACCCTACCCACTAGCTGCAGGGGTAATGGCACCACCAGGAGCACAGCTGGCAGCAGCACCACCCTACACACTAGCTGTAGGGGTGCTTGCACCACTAGGAGCACAGCTGGCAGCAGGATGGAGCTGATGAGTAGGCATCTTGACCATATGACTTGTATGTACAAGTCCTATCTGGAGGCTGCGCGTGTGCGCACGCTCTTTAGCATATCAATCTTAACATACTCATGAATATATCTGCATTGAGGCTGGGGCCTGGCAGTCACGGGAACAAGGCCTGGCACATTGACATTGCACATGGAACTCGAGTGTTCTTCCCCAGGGAGACTGGTGTTCTGTGTGCGGCAATGACTAGCTCGAACGCAACGACATCATTGGATATCGTGCGAATTCTTTGGCCCGGACTGCGGACTGCGGACCCTTGCGACCCTTGCGGACCACTGCGGCCGAAACATAGCATCTTACATAGCATTTTACATAGCTGGTGATGGACTGGCTTGTTTCTGGCAGGTCTCACAGGCTCGGGTCACACCCTGCAAAGCTAACTTCAACGTGCGACGCCCATAATGACCATAATGATCAACGCAACGCGCTGATAGCCGCTGCGCGAAGAACGGCCCATAATGATCAACGCAACGCGCTGATAGCCGCTGCGCGAAGAACGGCCGTCGGTGCGTCGGGCGCAAACCTCCTCACTCCCCTCACACTGGCCGTCGCAAACCTCCAGTATAACTCGCGTTTTGCACTGAAGCCTCCCAGATCACTCCGCCCGCCATTCCCGCGGACTGTGAACATGGTCGCTCGCTGCAACCTGGGGCTCAACGGGTGCGACCGTACGTGGGTCGCAGGTCGAAGCGCAAGATTCCCTGGGTTGGGTCGGGACCCCTCATGGCCCGGGCCCTTCCTGACACCTGGCGCGAGACCTGCCTAACCCAGCCTCCAAGCAAGCAGAGCATCTCACTGAGGTGTCAGCAGCACCGTGCGTGGACTTTGTTTCGCTACCGTGCACTCTGCTAAAGCCTTGACCCCATCATTCCTGGGCTTCTGTCAAGACCATAAACTTTTTGGCCAGTGGTCCTTTCCACGTGCTTCCACCTTTCACTGATAGCTGGGCGGGTCTATATTCCGGGATGCGGTCCAAGACATGCTCCATCACCTTGTGTGGTACATACCATACAACATGTGACAGAGGGTGATTGTGGCATGGGTCGAGCTCATCACAGGGGGCGATCGGCGGCGTCCTCGGGGGTATCCCCGACGGGTTGGACCCTGTGTAGTCGCTAGGCGCCCACATCGCTACATTTCTCGCACGGTTCGCGACATTGATACCGAAAAATGCGATGAGCCCTCCTGGGCCCCGACGTCGCGCTGCCGTACCGGCCGTCGCAAACCTCCAGTATAACTGGGCAATAAACCGGATGTTTTGCACGGGGTGTGACCCCCCACCGAGATGGTTTGCACGGACTTTTTGCACGGCCGCGGTGCAAAACATCTTTTAACCAAAAGCCGGGGGGGGGGGTATTTTTGGGTTCTCCGATGGGCGGGCCAGGCAGTGGTCGTAAGCGCAAAGATGGCCCAGACAAGAGGCCCGCTGGCTCTACTAGCAAGAAGCGTTCTATCGCGACCCAACCTGATAGCGATATCGACGACGAAGTAGTGGAGCCATTGCAATTGGCGAGACAGCCCGCTGGGTGGGTGGAAGCACTGGCACTGGCACTGCACTAATGAGCTTTGTCGCGCGATGCTGCACAGGAGCACTAGAGGAGCTCATCCATCACAGGCGTCAGCAGATGAAGACAAACACAATGACACGAAGCACGATGACTACACTACAGCAGACTGTCATGCAGATGCCCCTTGCCCTCACGGGTAATCTAGGACTCGCAGTGCGCTGTGCTCCAATGATTCAGGGAATGCAGCCTGGAAGCAGCCACCAGCCCAGCCAGTCGCCTAACACAGCCCAGCCTAGCGTTGGGGCCCCCCTTTTGCCCAGCCCTGGGGCAGGCCTGCTGCCCAGCCCTGGTGCAGCCCTGCTGCCCAGCCCTGGGGCAGGCCTGCTGCCCAGCCCTGGGGCAGGCCTGCTGCCCAGCCCTGCTGCAGGCCTGCTGCCCAGCCCTGGTGCAGCCCTGCTGCCCAGCCCTGCTGCCCAGCCCTGGGGCAGGCCTGCTGCCGAGCCATAGGGCAGGCCTGCTGCCCAGCCCTGGTGCAGCCCTGCTGCCCAGCCTTAGGTCAGGCCTGCTGCCCAGCCCTGGGGACCCCATGCTGCCCTACTCATTCCACAAACAACTGCAAGGCATGTTGTCTGGGTCGCAACCAGCCCAAGGGCCCAGCTTGCTGCAGGGGCACCTTCTGAGCTCACCTGAGCACCTAGCAGCTCGGGCCACTACTGCAGCACCACCCCCTGGCTCACCAACTGCCCTGACAGCCCTGGGCACTGCTGCAGGCTCCTCAAGTACAGCAGCCCATCACACTGCAGCCTTACCTGACCTGCTTGTGATTGAGATGGTACGCGCAGCGCGTGAGAGAGGATGCAAGCAATCCCAGGCCCTCAAAGAAGTTGTCACAAGAATGCCTGCCCATGTCAAGAAGGAGCTTGCCAAGCCCTGCAGCTGCCTGTGAAAGATGATGCAGCTGGTAAGCAGCCACAGAGTGGCTATGCACTGTTCTGTGGCATGAAGCGGGCAGTGATTGGCAGTCATGCCCTCTCAGGAGCCTGGCAGGGCGCAGCTCAAGATGTAAGATGTGTATGCAGCATACGCAGCAGTATTGAACAACTTGGAGAAGAGACTAGGCTGCTAAGTGTAGGTTGGCCAGGTACATGTGTCGTAGCCATTGCCTGGTATAGCCATAGCCGTAGGCCGGTGAGGCTACACAATTGACTTTGATGACTACACAATTGTCACCCGCTCTGCTCTTGTTCATTGTACGTTGTATACACTGTAAGCAAGACAAGATTTTGAAGTCTGCCGACCCTCCCAAAGCAACACCACCCTACCCACTAGCTGCAGGGGTGATGGCACCACCAGGAGCACAGCTGGTAGCAGCACCACCCTACACACTAGCTGTAGGGGTGCTGGCAACAACAGGAGCATAGTAGGCAGCAACACCACCCTACCCACTAGCTGCAGGGGTAATGGCACCACCAGGAGCACAGCTGGCAGCAGCACCACCCTACACACTAGCTGTAGGGGTGCTTGCACCACTAGGAGCACAGCTGGCAGCAGGATGGAGCTGATGAGTAGGCATCTTGACCATATGACTTGTATGTACAAGTCCTATCTGGAGGCTGCGCGTGTGCGCACGCTCTTTAGCATATCAATCTTAACATACTCATGAATATATCTGCATTGAGGCTGGGGCCTGGCAGTCACGGGAACAAGGCCTGGCACATTGACATTGCACATGGAACTCGAGTGTTCTTCCCCAGGGAGACTGGTGTTCTGTGTGCGGCAATGACTAGCTCGAACGCAACGACATCATTGGATATCGTGCGAATTCTTTGGCCCGGACTGCGGACTGCGGACCCTTGCGACCCTTGCGGACCACTGCGGCCGAAACATAGCATCTTACATAGCATTTTACATAGCTGGTGATGGACTGGCTTGTTTCTGGCAGGTCTCACAGGCTCGGGTCACACCCTGCAAAGCTAACTTCAACGTGCGACGCCCATAATGACCATAATGATCAACGCAACGCGCTGATAGCCGCTGCGCGAAGAACGGCCCATAATGATCAACGCAACGCGCTGATAGCCGCTGCGCGAAGAACGGCCGTCGGTGCGTCGGGCGCAAACCTCCTCACTCCCCTCACACTGGCCGTCGCAAACCTCCAGTATAACTCGCGTTTTGCACTGAAGCCTCCCAGATCACTCCGCCCGCCATTCCCGCGGACTGTGAACATGGTCGCTCGCTGCAACCTGGGGCTCAACGGGTGCGACCGTACGTGGGTCGCAGGTCGAAGCGCAAGATTCCCTGGGTTGGGTCGGGACCCCTCATGGCCCGGGCCCTTCCTGACACCTGGCGCGAGACCTGCCTAACCCAGCCTCCAAGCAAGCAGAGCATCTCACTGAGGTGTCAGCAGCACCGTGCGTGGACTTTGTTTCGCTACCGTGCACTCTGCTAAAGCCTTGACCCCATCATTCCTGGGCTTCTGTCAAGACCATAAACTTTTTGGCCAGTGGTCCTTTCCACGTGCTTCCACCTTTCACTGATAGCTGGGCGGGTCTATATTCCGGGATGCGGTCCAAGACATGCTCCATCACCTTGTGTGGTACATACAATGACAACATGTGACAGAGGGTGATTGTGGCATGGGTCGAGCTCATCACAGGGGGCGATCGGCGGCGTCCTCGGGGGTATCCCCGACGGGTTGGACCCTGTGTAGTCGCTAGGCGCCCACATCGCTACATTTCTCGCACGGTTCGCGACATTGATACCGAAAAATGCGATGAGCCCTCCTGGGCCCCGACGTCGCGCTGCCGTACCGGCCGTCGCAAACCTCCAGTATAACTTTTGACTTCCGATAAATCGCCCCTCTGCGCGTTTTTGATGAGCGCATGCCAGCGGCAGCCATGGCAGACCTGCAGGCACCTACCCATGCAGATTTATGAAGGGCCAGCTGCGGAGCCGGATAGTCCGAGAAAAGAGGAAAATGTGTTGCTTCAGGCCAAGCTATCAGACACCTTCACATCCTGCACCTATGGTGTACCATCTCGTCTAGGATTGGAGCGCACAGGCAAATGCGACAAAGCACATGCTACTTCCTTGTTGCTGATACCTTGTTGTAGGCGCCTGGTATCACCCACACATCAGCAAGAAACCCTGAGCCCATTAGTCAACTCAACCGATAAACAGTCATCGCGGTCCTTCTCCTCTAAAGAACGTGAGTAGAAGCGCATCACAAGCACTCGCACTTGACCCTCGATCCGGTGTGGTTGTTGGTTGTTTGCTAACGGGTGAGTGGGGCATGGGTAGCTGGTACAGCGCCCACAACCCAGTTCACTCTGCTGGCTATTGGCTTGGCGGTGTCTCAGTACCTTGCGCTTCCTGCACAGCCAGGCTGCTGCTGGGCTGACTGCAACCATACCGATGCCGAAGCGGGCCAGGCCGGCAGGTAGGCAGGAAGGCAGAGGTAGGCGGGCAGGGAGGCAGGCAGGGCGAGCGCACCTGCTGCTGGTGAGGGCTGCTGTGGACAGGTTGGCGTCGATGACCGCCAGGTTGATGACGCAGCTGCCAGTGGTGGTAGACACTGCACCGACCTACAGTACCAGCGTACAGTACCGCGCCGCCGGGCAGGGCGTGAGCATGGGCGACTAAGCAAGGTTTGGCAAGGCTTTGCATGCATCCCACCATTAGGGCAGGGCATCAACTGAGGGTTAGGGTCAGGGTTAGGGCTAAGGTCAAGGCATCGCATGGTGTGTCAGGTTCATATGAATGTTCACAACAATGTGCTTCCCCATCCGGAACATGGGGAAGTGTGACCAGCCCCGCTCTGAAGACCTGACGAACCCCGAGGCTCCCCGACATGAAAACCCGACTTCGGTTTTGGCACACCGTGCTGCTCGCCTTGCTGCTGCAAGTAGGTGTCGCAGGTGCTTTGCGACCCTTGACGAAAAGTGTCGTTTCGCGGGCAAGCCAGCTCCAGCACCCACCAGCGCACTGTGCATCGCAGATGTCCCAGAACAGCCTGCGCGGCTCCTGTGGCAGAAGGCTGCGGCAGGCCGGTGGGACGTACGACTGCCTCTGTAACAAATTCAGCACCGTGGGCAACCTGTCCGATGGCTTCCAGCTGCAAAAGTACTGCTTTGACAAAGGTAAGGAGAATGCGGCCCCACCATTGCGATTGTGACAGGCCAGCCGGCAGCTTCGTGCTCCAGGATAGCGGCTAGGTGTGCTGGTGCTGGCTTGCATTGTGGTGAGGCCATGCAGTATTAATGGCACTCATGCTGTGTTGCGGCTGCAGACCCGTGTGGAGGAAGCCAGTATTCTGTGCTCACCAACTTTGTATACTCCACCGACTGCCCCAACATGTCAGGTCAGCAATCAACACTCCACAGCACATTCCCCTACTACTACTAGGAGATGTGTTATCTGTAATCCGAACTGTCGGGACCTATACCTCAAACAGCCGGCACCAATACCTAAATGTCTACCCCGACCGACCAGGGTGGGGCGATAGAGTGTTGGCATGAAACACATGCTCTGATGTAAGCAACAGCTTCAGCATTGCCTAGTGCACACATGCTACTGTGCTACAGGCTGCTGTGCTTGGGCCTTGGGGGCTCGGTCAGCTTCTTGAAGCCCAATGCTGGGTACTCCTTGCGCTTGGCAGGAAGCCTTGCTCGGTACTGCCACCTGCACAGCTCCAGTGGGCGCCACGTGCTCTCCCCTGCCCGCTGGGGGTTGAGGGCTGCGTTGCAGTCCCTGTCCACCCATCTGCAAATGTCCCCAGGGGTGGCCTAGTGCAGCCAGGGGCACCACATGAGCCCCCGCACTGGCGCCTTATACCGCTTGCTCCAGGCTGACCGCAACAAGCGGTGCTGCACCTGGCCAGGCTTGGGCTTCCAGTCCTTCAGGCCTGGTGGGCTTGCTGCGGTCCAGCTCCGCCTCACAAGGCTGGGGGCTGTTCATAGCTGAGCTGACCCTGCTGGTGCGGAACTCATCCACAGTCACCACCTTGCCTGGCAGCCTGTCTGTCGGCCTGCCGCGGTTAGGCCTCTCCACCACCTTATGGCAGGCCTGCACCCCGGGGTGCCAATGCCTGCGTGCCAAAGAACACCACCAGCTGCTTGCGTGTCCCCCACCGCTGTTGGGACACCATGGCTGCCTCTTCCTCCAGCTGCATGGCACACAATGCACACATTGTGCATGACATCTTGGCAGGACTGGGGACATGGCACCTGGACTGGGGACATGGCATCCTTGGCAGGACTGGGGACATGGCACATGTGAGGCAGTCATCAGCATCTGGCCCTACCCTTGGCTCCCCTACCCTTGGCACTCCCACCTTCTTGAAGTAGCGCTCTTGGACCTTCTCCTGCGCGCCGTACAGCCTCATCCTTTGCTCTGCCCACTTGGGGTGCAGGTACTCCCCCCGCACTGCATCCCAGGTGGCCAGGGTGACGGCCACATGCCGCTGGATGGCCACCTGGGATGTGCTTGCTGGGCTGGCTGCTGCCAGGTGCTGCAGCTCGAGCTTAATGTTGTCATTCCACCACTAAGTGTCATTCCACCGCTGAGTGTTGCGACGAGCCTGGATCAGGCCGCTGTCATGCTGCACCTGGCTCCTGGTCAGCTTGCTGCTGTAGAAGCTTTCCAGGCAGCCATCCTCATCCCACACCCCCAAGGCTGCGCTGACTGCCTCCCTCTTCCTCACTGTCTCAGGCCAAGTGCCCCTGCCTCAGGGCCCCCCCAGCCCAGTGCCTCAGTGCGTCTGTGCATCAGTGATTTTGTCTCCAAACCAGCCAAGCTGATGCTGGTCACGAGGGGTCCAGCACCACCACATGGCTGGTGGTTACCTGTTACCACATGGCTGGTTACCGGTTACCACATGGCTGGTGGTTACCACATGGCTGGTGGTTACCGCCACATGGCTGGTGGCTGGTGGTTACGCAGTTGGTCACGACTGGTTTCGATAAGTACATATCATAGCATTTTCTCATACCATTGATCATTATAAATATCAATATATATGATACATAAAAACCAATTTATCGGTTACGAAGCAGCCGAGGCCAGTCGACGCAAGAGTCCGTTTGGTAACGAAGCCAGGCCTGGAAAACAAGCTTTTGGTTCCGATCGTTACGTATTACGCAAAAACAAAAACCACTGCTGTGTATGAGTGCCCACCAAGTACCTGAGATAGAGCTTAATAACTGTTTTCGGCCATGATGGGGCATGCACGCTATAGACACTGGCACATAGGGAATGGACAGCCGGGCACACCCTGCGGGGCCAGCAAGCCCTTAGTGCCAGCATGCCCTTATAGGGTTTTCACAGCTCATTGTCACTGAGAAGTCAGCACGGTCATTTCACGGAGTAGGAGTAGCAGTCATATGGAGGGCGTTTTGAGAAGTTTGGTGAGGCTAACTTGCTACACAGTAGCAAAACATACAAAGCAAGCAGAAGGGCCAGCAGGAGCTGTGTGGCGGCGGAGGTGCTTGGACAGACGTGCCAGGCGTGCTGCAGCCAGCTGATGGAGGAGGTTGGGAGCAGGGGAGCAGGTGGAGCAGCCCCAGGTAGAGCAGGTGGAGCAGCCCCTGTTTTCCAGCGCAGGTCGGCCAGGTGAAGGTGGCAGCCTGGTGCAGCCCAGCCCCTCCTCCCTCCCCTGCCCCACCAGACCCCCCACCCCCTCCACCCTCCCCTGCCCCACCAGACCCCCAACCCCCTCCACCCTCCCCTGCCCCCAGCCCAGCCACAGTCAACCCAGCCGTACCACACATCCACTGACTATGCTGTGCCACCGTCTGATGTGCTGCCGTGACCTCTGCTGACCTGCTGGTGCAGACCCCAGCTGCGAGGTGCTGCCAGCTGGGCTGCACCAGTGCCGGCAGTGGGTGCTGGACACCAGTGGCTCAGGCGCCTCCACTCCCTGCCCTGACCTTACCTGCTGCGCAAACTGGCCGGTGGACGTGGTGAGCCTGAGCAAGAGCAGTGCACCATGCAGGGCTCATGGCATGGGCTGAGCGTGGCAGCAACACAGCAGCCATGGAGGAAATCAAACAGGAACTCCTGCCACACATGAGCATGGGTTACCTCAAAGCATATCGGGGCCACACAGGGTTGGTGAAAAGGTCCAGGGCTGGAGCCCTGGTGAGCGGGTGACAGCAGCTGCCTGGCCCTTAGGCAAACCTCCAGCCTGCACAGTGCATGTTGAGCACAGCACTTTACTCCCAGCTTGTCCTGGCTATCAGCTGCAACATATGATCACTGCTAGCCTAGGTCAGACACACCGCTGGGGCGACAGGTGCACATGAGCAGGGCCTGTGAGACAACAGCCCATAAGAGCAGGGGTCCCTCCACCCAGGGTTCGAATCCAGGAACCGGGTCTGTTTGCCTGTTTGCCTGAAACCAGACCTGCCACTTCAGTGGAGGCCTTTGCTACGACATCGGTATAGACAACACGACTGGGGATGTGAGCCAGATCTGTGCTGGTTCGCCGCAAGCTGTACCTGGTCAGTGGTCCTGCCGTGATCCAGGGTGACTGACCCTGGCTTGTCATTGCAGCTGCACAGTAGGCGACACAGGCAGCAAAGGTACAGCTGCAGGGCAGGTGACACCCACGCTTTCTGCTTCAGGGCATTCGTTGCTCTGCTGTTGTGATGCGCTGTCATGCAGAGAGTGCAGACGCTTGCAAGACAAGAAGATACAGCCCATCGCCCCCATCACCCCCTGAGCCTCCTAGGCCACCAGCACCTCCTTCGCCTTCACCTCCACTTCCTCCACCTTCCCCTGCACCACCCCTCCCCTTCCCTTCTTCTCCACCACTTCCACCCTCTCCTCTTCCCCCACCCCCTCTACCCTCCCCTGCCCCACCAGACCCCCCACCCCCTCCACCCTCCCCTGCCCCGCCAGACCCCCCACCCCCTCCACCCTCCCCTGCCCCACCAGACCCCCCACCCCCTCCACCCTCCCCTGCCCCACCAGACCCCCCACCCCCTCCACCCTCCCCTGCCCCACCAGACCCTCCACCCTCCCCTTCACCACCAGACCCCCCACCCTCTCCCCTTCCCCCACCCCCTCCACCCTCCCCTGCCCCACCAGACCCTCCACCCCCTCCTCCCTCCCCTGCCCCACCAGACCCCCCACCCTCTCCCCTTCCCCCACCCCCTCCACCCTCCCCTGCCCCACCAGACCCCCCACCCTCCCCTTCACCACCAGACCCCCCACCCTCTCCCCTTCCCCCACCCCCTCCACCCTCCCCTGCCCCACCAGACCCTCCACCCTCCCCTTCACCACCAGACCCCCCACCCTCTCCCCTTCCCCCACCCCCTCCACCCTCCCCTGCCCCACCAGACCCTCCACCCTCCCCTTCACCACCAGACCCCCCACCCTCTCCCCTTCCCCCACCCCCTCCACCCTCCCCTGCCCCACCAGACCCCCCACCCCCTCCTCCCTCCCCTGCCCCACCAGACCCCCCACCCCCTCCACCCTCCCCTGCCCCACCAGACCCTCCACCCTCCCCTTCACCACCAGACCCCCCACCCTCTCCCCTTCCCCCACCCCCTCCACCCTCCCCTGCCCCACCAGACCCCCCACCCCCTCCTCCCTCCCTTGCCCCACCAGACCCCCCACCCCCTCCTCCCTCCCCTGCCCCACCAGGACCCCCCCACCCTCCTCCCTCCCCTGCCCCACCAGACCCCCCACCCTCCCCTGCCCCACCAGACCCCCCACCCCCTCCTCCCTCCCCTGCCCCACCAGACCCCCCACCCTCTCCCCTTCCCCCACCCCCTCCACCCTCCCCTGCCCCACCAGACCCTCCACCCTCCCCTTCACCACCAGACCCCCCACCCTCTCCCCTTCCCCCACCCCCTCCACCCTCCCCTGCCCCACCAGACCCTCCACCCTCCCCTTCACCACCAGACCCCCCACCCTCTCCCCTTCCCCCACCCCCTCCACCCTCCCCTGCCCCACCAGACCCCCCACCCCCTCCTCCCTCCCTTGCCCCACCAGACCCCCCACCCCCTCCTCCCTCCCCTGCCCCACCAGGACCCCCCCACCCTCCTCCCTCCCCTGCCCCACCAGACCCCCCACCCTCCCCTGCCCCACCAGACCCCCCACCCCCTCCTCCCTCCCCTGCCCCACCAGACCCCCCACCCTCTCCCCTTCCCCCACCCCCTCCACCCTCCCCTGCCCCACCAGACCCTCCACCCTCCCCTTCACCATCAGACCCCCCACCCTCTCCCCCTCCCCCACCCCCCCCACCCTCCCCTGCCCCACCAGACCCCCCACACCCTCCACCCTCCCCTGCCCCACCAGACCCCCCACCCTCTCCCCCTCCCCCACCCCCCCCACCCTCCCCTGCCCCACCAGACCCCCCGCCCTCTCCTCCTCCCCCACCCCCTCAACCCTCCCATGCCCCACCAGACCCCCCATCCCCTCCACCCTCCCCTGCCCCACCAGACCCCCCACACCCTCCTCCCTCCCCTGCCCCACCAGACCCCCCACCCTCTCCCCCTCCCCCACCCCCTCAACCCTCCCCTGCCTTCCCTGCCCCGCCACCCCTCCCTCCCTCCCCTGCCCCACCAGACCCCCCACCCCCTCCTCCCTCCCCTGCCCCCCCTGACCCCCCACCCCCTCCTTGGCCACTTGATCCTCTGAGCAGTTTACCTCCCCTTTTGCAACCACCACAACCACCCTCTCTCAACTCGTACCCAACAATGCCACAAACGCCTATGCCCCAGTTGGCAACTCCACAAGCTCCGCTCCCACTACTACTACCGCCCCCACCTCTTGCCCCCCCGTCAGGTCAGTCAAGGAATGACCAGTCCATGCTCTAATGCCCATGTAGCTCTTATGCAGCATCCTTGCTATGAACGATGCTCAGTCATGTGGCATGAGCTGGTCTTGCCATCAAATGAACATGTCACATGTCACAGGGTTTACCCGTTGCTCCACCTGCTTCTTTGCTCTAGGCACACGAGCCATGCCCATAGTCCACCACCAATCCATGCAAACACCCATCTGACTCAGCGTTCTATGATCCATGTTCACCTCAATGCAACCCATGCATGCTTGCATGGAAATGCTTGTTGGGTGCACTGTCTATTGGACTCACGATGTTTGGTCACTCTCCTGCCATACCTGCCACAGCACCTGGGCAAGCCGTCATGGCCAGCACCCCGCCAGTCAACAATACTGACACGCTGACATCAGCAAGCGGCATGGCCAGTCGGACTGGTACCCTGGTGGCAGTGGCCAGTGGAGTGACCGGAGTGATGCTGACCGTGGCATTGGCCGTGCTGGTGGTCAAGCTGACGGCCAGGAGGCCTATTGCTACCACGCCGCAGCAATCTCATGTGTCACACCAGGTGGGCGATGCTTGGGCCCTGATGAGGTGGGTCCAGGTGCCAGGCATTGCTACAGGCATGGATATGATACGGACACTCAGCCGTCATTTCTGCGAACGAATGCTTGCAGCAGCATCCAAATGCCTGCAGTTGTAAATGTCCTGTTAGAAGATGGTGCTAGGACCTGAAGCAGAGCACACACATCCCATGCTGGCAACGGTTGCTGTGGTCGTTGGACCTGCAACCATGTGTTCTGGCGCTTGCCTGTACAGGACCTGCCTGTTCACATCTGGATCCGCAACCCGCTGTCGTCAGAGACTCAGCTAGGCGTGGCCCTGACAACATGGGAGCAAGGTGGAGCCTCCGCGGCGATGGCGGAAGGGGCCACGGAGGCGGCGGTGAACCTCGGAACGCTTACATCATCGCAGCCCATGCCCCCGGTACAGCTCAGCCAGTCACTCTTTACCCCGCCCTTCCAAGCAGGGGTTTATGCCGTGAGCGCCTCGTCACCAGGACTTGACAGGCAGCCTTACCTGGCAGTCGATCCCGGCGGAACTACCCGCTCCGTGTAGCCAGAGGTTTGCCTAGCTTGATGCATGTCTTATGGGCCATCATAAAAACATAGCGGGTACGACGACAGTCCTCAAATGATCGCAGGATGCAGCAGCACAACATCAAAACAGCCTAGACCAGCCATTAAAACTCGATTTGCTACATTTGTGCCAGTATTGTATATGACATATATTATGAGTTTTGTGTCGAGCTGCCACCCAGAATAATATCGAGCGTCAACTAGGGTTCACAGTCGCACGTTTGTGTTTTGATTCCAGTAGCGTCCGGCTCCCAGGAATCTGCCCGGCTGCCAGAGGTGCCTGCTGCTGCTGCTGTCAGAGGGGTCTGCTGCTGTTGCTGCTGTCAGAGGGGTCTGCTGCTGCTGCTGCTGTCAGAGGGGCCTGCTGCTGGGCTGCTGCTAGAGGGGTCTGCTGCTGGGCCGCTGCCAGAGGGGTCTGCTGCTGGGCCAGAGGGACCAGGGGGTGTAGTCCAGTGGGCGCTTGTATTGCACACTCACACCGACCCCATCAGTGAGAGTTAGTCTATGAAACACAAACCCCTGGTTAGCGAGCTTGCCTACCTTGAAAACCCTGTCCCAATAATTGTAGGCAGCATGCCCTGTCGCACAGCCCGGCTCCCTCCCCCATCCCCGCGCCTCCGACAGACCGGAACATGTATCTGCAGGCAGCCTTAAGGGCACTGTCTGTGATGGATTTCTGGAACCATGGCCAGGCTGAATTGCAGCCTTACATTGCAAATTCATCTCATTCCCAGGCAACTCTGCGCAGCCCCTGTCCTCCTGCCCGCCCACCCTGCTCTGTTCATCTATGCATATCCGCAGTTGACCACACACATTGCCCCTTGCACCACACAAAAAGCCCCATGCCCCAACCTGCCTTGCCCTCCCCTCCTTCCTCTGCCTGCTTTGCTGATGCCCAGCCATGATTTCCTTCCCTAACATATCTTAAAACCGGAGCAGTCACACCTGGGCCGAGGCAGCTCAGCTACAAGGATGTAGATGCCAAAACAGCCCAAGCAAGAGTGAGGGTCCGATGAGAGTATAGAAATCATCAAGTGCACAGATATGGACGGAGGCACGCGGCGTACAGCAGGGTTGGCTCTCCGCAGGTCCAGATGAAGAAAGCTTTAGCTGCTGCGACAGAGTTCTTTAACCCGGTTGACCCCAAGGAGCTTGTGCGTAAGTGGCAGGCGACATTGCGTCAGGAGCAGCGCGCTTTGGACCGACAAGTCAGAGGTGACCCGAGTGACTAGGCGTGTCGTCAGGAAGCTAGGCTCTGCTTTTAGGACTGTATCAGCACCTGTTTTCAGAAATCAAGGTTGAAGAAAACAAAGTCAAGAAGAGCATAAAGGAGGCAGCTAAGCGGGGCGACCTGGTGACAGCAAAGGTGGTGCACCAATGCTGATGTGCCCATGCGAGCCACATTGCATGCGACATCTTGCATGTGCTCCTTGCTGCCCTCCAGACTCTGGCAAAAGAGGTCATCCACAGCCGGCATGCCGTCAGCCGCCTGGTGACTAACAAAGCACAGCTCATGAGCATCGGCAATGCATTAACAACGCAAATGGGTGAGCCAAAGTCATCTGACGCCTGCTCAGCAGGCAGCACATTGCAGCTAGCATGCGTGTAGCTGTCTGGGTTGGACAGTCCATTCATGCGTACAGAGAGGGAGGGGGAGGGCAGGTGGCAGAGACCCTTGCAGCTGTGATGCACCACAGTCAAACGTCACTGTTGCTACACTGGGGTGAGAGCAAAGACTCTACAGTGTAGGGCCCAAGGAAATGAGACCTCCCCATTAGTCACGCCTGACAGTGAGGGCGTGGTCATTCTTTCGTTCTTTTCTGGTGTTGCTAGCTGGCTCAGTGCCAGTACCAGCCCAGGGTAGCTGTTAAGCAGACCAGGGGTGGCCTGATGCACCTAACCCCTGGCCGAGGCTTGCCCTCCGCCCTGGCCCTGGCAGTCTGTGTCATTGCTAGCTGTTGTGCCAACAAGGACTTTGACATGTGGCACATAGCCCCTCACCACTGCCATGAGACCATCAGCCATGGTGCATCAGCAGCAGCAGGAACACCTGCTCCTTCCTTCAGGCATTCCCACTCCAGGTGTGTGCTGCCCAGCCCAGCTCTGTGCTCCTCTTGCCTGCCGGCCAGGTGGCCAGCAGCTGGCCCATGCTCCACTTGCCCGGCCCTGCCCCCTCCCTGTGCTTGTTGAGCAGCCATGGTGCGAGTGACTGCCACGCTGAGCAAGAGCACGGAGGTGATGCAAGCCGTGACAGCGGCCATGCGGATGCCAGAGATGCAGAAGACGATGATGGAAATGTCGAGAGGTGAGAGCTCACCTGCAGCAGCGTGCGGCGGGACTGCTACCAAGCCAAGAAGGTTGTGCACGAAGATGAGCTAACCACCCTCAGCTGCAACTAGTGTGCTCTGCTTACCAGGACATGGTGGCCATCATGCTGCCTTGCACTGTTTCTAGCAGTTCACACTTATCGCAGTCACTCTTGGCTGCTCACAAGCTCGGCCCTCACCCACCCACACGGCCACCAAGTCAGCCACCCACCCAGTCCCTTACTTTTGTGACCAGATCATTTGCCGCCATCCTGACACACCAGGGCCTTAGTCTGCTTCAAATGTTGCCGTGTCAACACGCATTGTAGCCTGTAGAATATGCCCTGGCTGCATGTAAATTGTGCCCTGTCCGCATGGAGGTTTACCGTGTCCGCATTTGGGGTTTGCCATGTCCACATGCATTACAGAAATGATGAAGGCGGGGCTGATTGACGAGATGATGAGCGACGCTGTGGATGGAGCTCTGGACGATGCCGAGCTGGATGAGGAGACGGAAGAGCAGGTGATGGTGGGCTGTTTGCCTGCTCCCCTGACGCCATGCAGTGCTTGCTGTAGGCTAGAGCTGCAGCTGCAGCACAGCGCCAATGCCATGCATGGGCACTTCAGCAGGCAGGCATGGGCACTGAAGCAGGCATGCAGGCATCCAGGCATGCAACATGTCAGCAAGGAAGCTATTCCCAAAGCTGGGCGATGTTGGTCCCACCTGGCTAGGATGTTGGATGTGGGCCCTCCTGGGCATGCCTTGGTGCTGCTGATGACCTGGGGTCCAGCTATAAGACTCTAGCAGCCCTAGCTGAAGCGTGTATCAAGCTAGAGTGCATGCCAGTGGTTTTTGGTCGATGCCGAGACGCATGGTGACAAAGCACTGGTGCATGCGGTGCAGCAGAGTGCTCAGCAGGGTTAGTAAGGCACTGGCTGCTAGCCAGGTTGCCGTGCTGTGCTGTGCTGTGCTTTGCCCGGTTGATCTGATGCGCGGTGGTATGCTGTGCCCTGCCGGCTGTCAGGTGGCTGCCGTGCTGGATGAGATCGCCAAGGAAACTGCTGCTGCGCTGCCAGCAGCCAGGGTGAGTGCAAGGGATGGGAGTGTGCTGAAAGAGCACAGCTCATGGTACGTAAATTCAGGAAGGGGCAGAGGAGGGGGTTGGCCGAGGGGCCAGGCCTAGTCGCACCCAGTGAAGTGCGCCAGGGCAATGGTGCAGGACATGCTAGCCTCGGCAGGGGACGGTCACCAAGCAGCCCATCATGGCCGTCAATGGACGCTCTCTGCCTGCAGCGCAACGCGGCCCAGCCGCAGCAAGAGGCAGGCGAGGAGGAGGAAGAGGACGACATGGCCCAGTTGCAAGCGCGGTTGCAAGCTGTGAAGTCGTGAGTTCCGAAACCCTCGAGGGGGGGGGGGCGGCCAAGCAGCCTGACGGCTTGAGTGGTGAAAGCCGTTGTCATCGACTTTTAAGCTGGTGCAAAAGAGCATCATGGCTGCCGGTGGATGAGGGATGAGAGGTTGCCATCAGGCGGGGTCGGGGGGGCTTAAAACTGATTCGTTTCCCAATGCTAATCACTGCAGCTTCAGTTGAATGTTCAGCCGCTGCCCAAGTATCCCTGGGATGGTCTGAGCATCTAAGTTGCGTTGTACAGATTGCGTTGAAGATGTTGGGCAAGGGGACGCTGGCTTCTGTCACGAACACCAGATCATGAGCTGCTGTTCATGGCGCTGAGGCGGTGACGCTTGCTCAATATGTTTTGACTTCATTGTAACCGGGCGACAAATGATGAAAAACAGACATATGCATGCAGAAGGAAATGGCATGTCGACTAGTTATTTGCGACCAATAACTCATCACAGTTCGACGTTGCTCATTCAGTATGTAAGTGCGTGCAGAATGAGCGCAAGGTGCAGCGCCTGCTCATCTTCAACACCCCCTAAGCCGGCTGCTGAACCCCAACCCGGTGATGGTGGCATGTCGCATGACCAATGTTCTGTCACAGTCGAGGACGCCTAGCCCCCTTGTTCTGGCCTAATCTGGCCCAACAGGGGCAGTAAGCCAATCAAGAGACTCCACACAGGCAGGTAAGCAGGCAAGTAAGCAGGTAGCACCCGTACCGTCCTTTGCACTCCAGCTGTGCACTCAGTAATGACACTTTAGTCTCCAGGCATGAGATGTGTACATTACCGTGGGAGCGCCACATCCGGCAGTGTCGCCCCAACATGTGGAAGTGCCTTAGCGTCACGCCTGCGTGGTTAGCTGGCAGGCACTAGGCACTACTACTTGCAGGGCTCTGTGTACGGCTCGTAGGCTGTCACATCCCAGGTGGCCTCCTGCAGTCGATGACAGTCACAGCAGGTCACTGCACAGGAGGCTGCCATGCTCGGCACAAGGACCTAGTGCATGAGGTGCATGGAGCAGACCTCATGCCAGCAAGCCAATGCATTGCGCCCTGGGCTGTTCAGGCTGGCTTGGCCCTTCCAAAAGCTGAATCTGCCGGGACGTGCTGTGGCCCTGCCAAGATGTCCAGGAGGCCCTGCATGCAAGAGTGTCGTATCCTCACATTGCAGAACCAATCTTCGTCCCCGATTGCATCGATGTCTGGCCAGAACTCATCTGGCACCACCCGCCAGGCCTGGCAGCGTGAACACTGCACCCAGTTGGCTGTGTCAGGCTCGTCCTCGCCCTCTGCCGTGCCATCCTCTGTAGCTGGCAGCTGCACGTCCACAGTGCTGGGCAGCACTGGCAGCTCCTCTGGCGCTAGGGGAGTGGCAGGCACCACGGGGGTGGTCAGCTGCAAGGGAGGCAGGCCTTCCTGCATGCACCTCACAGCCAGCACACGACCAAAGCTGGTGCAGCTATGACCTGGACCCCTCTAGGGGCCCTTGCATGATCCCAGCCTGCCCAGCAGCCAACCTGCTGCAAGGGTTTGCTGCCAGGCTGCATGGCAGTCAGGCTTTGCTGCTAGAGTGACTGGGCTGGCAGGGTCCGACCTTGTTGTCTCCAGCCTCCCTCATTAACACGATGCGATGGCGCAAGTCTTCGAGAGAGACTCCACTCAAGTGCACGCTGCGGAAGCCTTCTGCTGCTGACAACTTTGGTGCAAGGATGCGTTTGACATGCAATGCGAAGGCAGGCGCAGAGTCAAATGTCTTCCCTGTGGCAAGGCAAACAGCATGCACCACAACCATGTGCTGAGGCACATGCATGACAGAGCTTGGGCAGCTGATAGTGCTGCAGCTGGGAGGCGAAAGGAGATGGGGAAGCATGACAAAGGCATTGGGAGTATGGAGCAGGGCACAGAGACTAGCTGTGACGAGCTACAGCAAGAGTGTGTATGCCTCATCTACAGCTCTGTTCTCCTTCTGACCCACTAGGGGTGGATGGGAAAGGCAATGATGATGCTCCACACCTTCATAGTCTATGTCTCCGGAGGGTAGTAAGCTGGCAAAGTAAGTCGTATCCTTGTGAGCTAAGGAAACAATGCTGGGTCCTGGCTTGACCAAGCCGGCATCAATGACGTCCTTGATGCTTACAGCAGCACGTGCAGCTTGCTGAGCAGCAAGCTTTGTCTCCTCCCTGCACGACCCAAAGGCTGCTCGCATGTTATTGACTGGGTGTAGAGTCAGACAGAGTGTCTTGCCCTTTGCACCCACTTTTCATTCCCTGGTTCCTTCTTGAACAAAACCTGCAGAGGTGCAGAGCTGATGCTGAGTGCATGTCAGCAAAGTGGAAAGACTATGATAGCCTCTCGTACCTGCTGCGTCTTGACGTGCTGCAGCACCATGGTCGCCATCATTTCAGACGCTGCGGACATTCAGACATCGTAAGCAAGGCCGATGAGCCCAAATCTGCAATGGAACGCGCAATGGCTCGCGCATCGGGCTTCACAGTCAGAAAGCCTGACACGCTCCAAACCTGGTTTGACTTCGGAACCATAGCCTAGTGGTCTGTGGTAGGAGCCGCTGATGAAGATGCCCGCAGCAGCGGGAGGGATAGCAGACATTGGAGTGGGCAACAAAGGCTGTACCCGCAACTGGCACTAGAACAAGGTTTGCGAGCACGGCCTGCGGCGCGGTCAATGAGAGTACAGAGCGTGACGGGCGACTGCCCATGCATAAATACAAACTTGCAGTCAGTGTTTTGCCTATCCTTCAATCCCCTGTCATTTACATGAGAAAACAGCAAAGAGGCGTGGTGGGTGGGTGGCACGCCAAGGTGAGCGGCTAAATGGAGCGGATGCTGTGCAATAGTTGCCAACAGTGATGGGTAATACGTGTATCGATACAGGAAATACATGAAAATACAAGAAAAAACGTGTATTTTCTGTATCGATACAATACAGCGATACAGAGGCAACATGTCACGCGGGAAAGGAGCAGCTAGGAGCAGCGCAGCCAGTCTCGCAGCCTGTCCTTGATGGCTGGCAGGACGGCGACGGCGGAAAGTCAGGGCCTCCCAACTTTGATGTTCTTGCATGTAAAACCGGCACATGCGACCGACTGCTCCGGGAGCAGGCCGATGGCTTTAGCACCGCGCGGCATGGCTTTAGCGCGGACTCTTGATGTGGCAGCAGCCAGCAGCTGCTTCGAAGGCATCCACGCAACTTGCCGGCCGGCACTTGTATTTTTTGATACGATACGTGTATTTCTGTATTATACAAAAAAAACGTATCGGTATCGATACACGTATCTTGTATTACCCATCACTGGTTGCCAATAGTTGCCAATAGGGCAGGCATATAGCCTCAATGTCATAGCATCCATTGTCAGCAGCAGCAGGGGCGACCAACCCTGATCCTCTCCCCTACAAGGTGGCAAGAGCGCTGCAGGCCAGCCCTACCCGTCCCTCACGTGGGGGGGTGCAGGAGCAGCAACAGCAGCAGCAGGGGCGGCAGCAAGGCCAAAGGTAACAAGGCAGCAGTGGGGCAGGCCAACCGTGCCCCTCCCTGGAGCTAGTCCCTGGAGGTAGTACGCATTACCACTGTTGCACCGGTAGCCTCGCTAATGGGAAAAGGGTACAATACGCAGATGTCGGTAGTCACAATCGAGGCGAGAAGGACGGCATTCACCTACCCAGCGCCACGCTTCGGAAAACGTTATAGGACCTGGGCCTCTCAACCAGCGATATCAGCAAAACCACCGGCCCAGACATCATTATGACCAACAACACGACGAAAAGGAAGCAGGGAACGGATGAGCCAAACAAGCTCGTTATTCTATTGGAGGTCAAGTATTGTACTGACTCTAGATACCAAGCTACACACCTGGGAAGACCTGGGTTTTACACCAAGCAACGCCACCAAACTACTTAACAAGCTCACTAGACATGCGGTCATAAGCTCACAGTCAGACCCTCCCAACTCTGAGACAGCCATGTACACAACCTTGTCATGCATGTCCCGGTGCCGAGACGTGTGCGATTGGCGTAGCACCGTGCGGCATGCGATGACCGCTTAGTCTGCTTTACGCCCGTAATGCCAGGAACCCCGCAAACGAAAAAAGTGCGCCCACCAATCAGCCGGTCGCTCTCACCACATCGCGCAGCGCAAGTCAGCTATGGGAGTGCTTCGCAATACCGTGGTTGCCTCCTAACGCTCTAAAGGCAAGTACAGCCGGCGCTTGTGATTCCTCCCGCCTCAATCAACCCGACAGTGTTTCCTGGATGTAGGCGCGCACCCAGTTCTACTTCTGTGAATGCTTACTCGTTGATGGGCCTTACGCTTACATATACCTTCCATTTCAAGGTCAGCAGCCTACACCAAGCTTGCTATGTTGCTGTTGATGAGTATGCCATATGAAGGATAGTGACCTGCCCTTGCTACCGCTCTCAATGTAGACAAAGCATAGGTAACCAGGCAGTTATCCACTTCGTGCATAGCTACCCCCATCACCATCTTTGGCTATTGTTGCAGGAGCCCTCTTACTAGCAACACCACCACCACCACTACCACCTCCACCACTACCTCCTAGCCTACCACCACCACCCAGCCCAGCCCTCCTACTTCCCCCCCTCCCTCCACCCCCTCCTTGACATAGCAGCCCTCTCCCTACACTACCCAACAGCCAAGAGCAAGCCCCCTCTCCCTGCTACAACCTGCTAGTAAGTTACTTTAACGCAGCATCGCTTTGCCCAAACCTGCCCTGCCCTGCACCATGTGCCTACCACCACCCAATCCTAGTCTCTACACCCATGATGGCATCCTCAGCCTTCAGTCCCAGCCTTATAGTTACAGCCATAGAGTTATCCACCGTATGCATAGCTACACCCCTACACCACCATTGTTGCCAACTGTTGCAGGATTTACCCAATCTCAGCCGCTACCACCACCACCACGATCACCACCACCTCCTAGCCTGCCTCCACCTACCGCTCCAGCTCAGCCAGCCATCCTATGGGTGGTCTCAGCAAACGCACCAAGGCCGGTAGGGCCAACCGTGCTCTGGGGCATGCTCTTGTAGCAGCAGCTCAGCAACAACAAACTCTCATGTCTGCTACCACAGAGGCAGCTGCTGCCACAGAGGCAGCTGCTGCCTCAGAGGCAGCTGCTGACACTGAGGCAGAACTTGAAGAGGCCAGATCTCAGCTTCGCTCATGCCAGAGTGTGAACATGCGCACCGCCACCGACCTCCAAGTGTGCCAAGAGCAATTGCACCGGTCCCAGCGCGCGCTGCAGCAGTCTGAGAACGAGGTGCTTGCCTTGCAAGTGTCTTTGCACCGCTGCCAAGCAGAACTTTCAGCTGCAAAACAAGAGCTGGCAGCATGTCAGGCACAGCAAGCAGCAGCTAGGAAGGCCATGCCCAAGGACGTGCGAGACAAGATGTCTTGGCTGCACCGCACTCGGGTGTCACTTGACACCTTGAAGCGTTGGCATGGCATGCGGGGTGCACCACCGTGCACCCAAGCAGCCAACCCAGCAGCAGCCTTTAAGGCCCCCCCTCCCCCCCGCCACAAGGAGCGTGACACCCTGACAGGAGCCTACACTGCAGCCTATGCATGCAGCAATGCAGCGTTGTTGACTCTGCCCAACGTGTCCTGCCAGCAGCTAGGCCCGCTCCGCACAGCTGTGGCGGCTGCAGAGTTTCCGGATGCTCCACCTCAACCTCAAGCCGGGCCTTCCACAGTGCGCCGGCACCAGCAGATGCTCACTCGTAAAATCCAAGGCACATTCAAAAGTGAGTACCATGGAATGTTACCAGAGTGTTACCATGGGGTGTTACCATGGGGTGTTGTTATGGGTTGTTGTGGTGAGGTTGTTGTGGGATGTTGTTATGGGGGGTCTCCATGGGTTATTACCATGGGGTGTTGATATGTGGTAATGCCAAAATGTGAATAAGCTGGACTGGAGTTGGTGTGTGTGTGCGTGTGTGCATGCGCAGGCCAGTTGAGCAAAGCGCCAGCAGTTCACGTCCAGATGGATGGCTGCACCATCAAGAATGGCAAGGTTGTGCTGTTTTGTGCAAGTTCACTGTGACACAGTTGTGGGGCTACATCAACTTCTACAAGATCCCACCCAAGCAACGGCCAGCTCAAAAAAACCGGTTGGCTAATCTTCGAAGCTTTGTGGAGAAGCACATTCAGCAGCGTACCAAAGCAGCCCCATCCTCAGGCCCAGTGCTTTGACTAGGGTGTGCTGCTAAGGGGCCCTTCCTTATTGGTGACTCTATGCTAGGGGGCATAGCCAAGGGAAGCGTGAAGGCCACTCATCACCTCATCACCCCTGCACTGTGGGAGGCGGTGCACTGCCATGGGGTGCTGGGTTGGGACCTTGTTAGGGGCCATGAGGTTGGAGTGAAAGGACACGTGGTGCGGCGAGGGACGTTGTAGTTGCTCGGGAAGCTGTTTTCACGTGTTTGATGGATGCTTGCAGTCCTACTAGTTGTTCGCCATCATAAAGTTGTTGCTCATCAGCTGCATTGAAGCATGCTAGCAAGGGGACGGCTTAATCCAAGGTCAGGATGCTAACAACTATAGGTGGATGTAAATTGGGGTTGTACCATGGGGGGGTTGCTATGGAATGTAGAGGCCTGGCCTTGCCAGTGCTGGCGGGGTGCTAGTGGGGCCGGTTGGGAGGACACATGGTGCGGCGAGGGAGTGTTGTTACACGGCAGGTTTGAGCACCGTGGATTGAAGCATATGTCTCGGTAGTGATGTCGCATGATGTCTCGGTAGCAACACAACGAAGGCTGCGTACCTGCACACATGCTCTCGCTACAACGAACTAAGGACGGGAACAGCGGAACCCGCAGAAAAGGCTACAATATGACAAGTCCCGCGGTCACTTTGACTACCTGCCCACATAGTCTACTGTAATCAAAGGTGAAGGGTGCACATAGTGTCTTGATGAACCGCTAGAGTATAGAGCCGCTCCGTCTCTCGCTTGAGAGCGCGAGCGACGCAAATAACAAGTGCGAGCTAATCGATGCTAAGATGTGTGCCGTTGTCCTAAGTGAGGCATCAGCAATGGTATGAGTGCGTTAGACGGGCATTTCGGCTTTTCAGGTTCAAATCTCGCGATTGCGGCCGTCGCAACACAATGCGCGCGGGCATACATTACTTTGTTAGCTACATCACGGCAATGTCTAGAAGCTCGAGGGTGAAGGAGGCGTGCATGGGGATATCTGCCCACAAAATGTAGGCCAGGTTCACGCCTAGGTTGGGCATCATGTGTACAGTCATTGAAGCTCGGGACACCCATTACGTGTAGCTTAGTGAGTTCTCTACATCCTGATGTGCTTCGATAATCAGTCCGCTACGTGAGCGAGAAATAAACCCAGTGTACGGGATCCCCCCCCTATTCAAGGCAGTTGGGAGGGACTGACTTAAGGAAGGGTCAGTGCTCATTTGTAAACTTTTTCTTGGAGATTTTACCTTGACCCTACCCAGCCACCTTGACTCCACCACCTCCTAGCACTACCAACCCCTCACCTTGACCTTACCAACCCCATGTTGGGGCCTCCTTATCTAGGGTGAGGGGGTTCTACGATGCACTTGATTGGTTAGCTGCACAAGCAATGGTGCACGCTGTGCCCTGAAGCTGCGCATTATGGAGGCAATGACCAAGCTCGGCAAGCCGGGCAAATGACTGCAAGTTTGTATTGCGACCTCATCGAAAGTGCGACAATCGACAGGTTTCGATGACCCGGGGGAAGTCTCTGTTGGCCAGCCCATCGGCCGACCAGCTTCGACCGCCTTCGACCGCTATCGATCCTATTTCGATGACCCCATCAATTTTGCGACAATCGACGGGTTTCGATGACCCGGGGGAAAATGTCCGACGCTGTGAGTCAGTCCCTCCCAACTGCCTTGAATAGGGGGGGGATCCCGTACACTGGGTTCCCGTACCCCCATAACAACATCCCACAACAACCTCACCACAACACCCCATAACAACACCCCATGGTAACACCCCATGGTAACACTCTGGTAACATTCCATGGTACTCACTTTTGAATGTGCCTTGGATTTTACGAGTGAGCATCTGCTGGTGCCGGCGCACTGTGGAAGGCCCGGCTTGAGGTTGAGGTGGAGCATCCGGAAACTCTGCAGCCGCCACAGCTGTGCGGAGCGGGCCTAGCTGCTGGCAGGACACGTTGGGCAGAGTCAACAACGCTGCATTGCTGCATGCATAGGCTGCAGTGTAGGCTCCTGTCAGGGTGTCACGCTCCTTGTGGCGGGGGGGAGGGGGGGCCTTAAAGGCTGCTGCTGGGTTGGCTGCTTGGGTGCACGGTGGTGCACCCCGCATGCCATGCCAACGCTTCAAGGTGTCAAGTGACACCCGAGTGCGGTGCAGCCAAGACATCTTGTCTCGCACGTCCTTGGGCATGGCCTTCCTAGCTGCTGCTTGCTGTGCCTGACATGCTGCCAGCTCTTGTTTTGCAGCTGAAAGTTCTGCTTGGCAGCGGTGCAAAGACACTTGCAAGGCAAGCACCTCGTTCTCAGACTGCTGCAGCGCGCGCTGGGACCGGTGCAATTGCTCTTGGCACACTTGGAGGTCGGTGGCGGTGCGCATGTTCACACTCTGGCATGAGCGAAGCTGAGATCTGGCCTCTTCAAGTTCTGCCTCAGTGTCAGCAGCTGCCTCTGAGGCAGCAACTGCCTCTGTGGCAGCAGCTGCCTCTGTGGTAGCAGACATGAGAGTTTGTTGTTGCTGAGCTGCTGCTACAAGAGCATGCCCCAGAGCACGGTTGGCCCTACCGGCCTTGGTGCGTTTGCTGAGACCACCCATAGGATGGCTGGCTGAGCTGGAGCGGTAGGTGGAGGCAGGCTAGGAGGTGGTGGTGATCGTGGTGGTGGTGGTAGCGGCTGAGATTGGGTAAATCAACAGTTGGCAACAATGGTGGTGTAGGGGTGTAGCTATGCATACGGTGGATAACTCTATGGCTGTAACTATAAGGCTGGGACTGAAGGCTGAGGATGCCATCATGGGTGTAGAGACTAGGATTGGGTGGTGGTAGGCACATGGTGCAGGGCAGGGCAGGTTTGGGCAAAGCGATGCTGCGTTAAAGTAACTTACTAGCAGGTTGTAGCAGGGAGAGGGGGCTTGCTCTTGGCTGTTGGGTAGTGTAGGGAGAGGGCTGCTATGTCAAGGAGGGGGTGGAGGGAGGGGGGGAAGTAGGAGGGCTGGGCTGGGTGGTGGTGGTAGGCTAGGAGGTAGTGGTGGAGGTGGTAGTGGTGGTGGTGGTGTTGCTAGTAAGAGGGCTCCTGCAACAATAGCCAAAGATGGTGATGGGGGTAGCTATGCACGAAGTGGATAACTGCCTGGTTACCTATGCTTTGTCTACATTGAGAGCGGTAGCAAGGGCAGGTCACTATCCTTCATATGGCATACTCATCAACAGCAACATAGCAAGCTTGGTGTAGGCTGCTGACCTTGAAATGGAAGGTATATGTAAGCGTAAGGCCCATCAACGAGTAAGCATTCACAGAAGTAGAACTGGGTGCGCGCCTACATCCAGGAAACACTGTCGGGTTGATTGAGGCGGGAGGAATCACAAGCGCCGGCTGTACTTGCCTTTAGAGCGTTAGGAGGCAACCACGGTATTGCGAAGCACTCCCATAGCTGACTTGCGCTGCGCGATGTGGTGAGAGCGACCGGCTGATTGGTGGGCGCACTTTTTTCGTTTGCGGGGTTCCTGGCATTACGGGCGTAAAGCAGACTAAGCGGTCATCGCATGCCGCACGGTGCTACGCCAATCGCACACGTCTTGGCACCGGGACATGCATGACAAGGTTGTGTACATGGCTGTCTCAGAGTTGGGAGGGTCTGACACAGAGCACCGCTGTGGGGTGGCAGTTGAGCTATGAAACTTTGCACGCAGGTGGATGGCATTTAGGGGAGTGTAACTCTGAGAGGAGCCGAGTCAAAACTCGGTCATGGTGTGGAGCTGTGTGACTGACTGCATGGCTCTGGCCTTGAGATCGGCTAAGGGAGTTGGGGGTCACCGACCAAAGTGAGCTTTTGGCTTAGCTGAGTATGCGCGTTTGTAACACTGTCTTAGAGGAGCTTAACCTAGTAAGCAGCATGTTGTAAGTCCAAATGGTCGAGCTGTGGCATTGCCCTCTAGGTATGGGGGGGAGGTGGGCTCATTGCCACATTGCCGCAACCGCTTTCCGATCCGACTGCAGCTGTCGACGCGCATGCTCGTGTAGAGCAGCCTAAGCGACGCGGGCGGTCGTAGTGATGACTGCATGCTCCGCAACGGCTCGAATTTGAATCGCCAACTTTGATGCTTTGTTGTGCACGGCCTACTGCCTGCATAATTATTCTGGATGGGTGAAAGGTAGCTGGCTGGGTTAGCTACATTGTAAATCATCTAGCATAATATTTGGCGCAGTGAGTGCAAAGTTACAGCCGTCCTACTACCAGGGGTAGGTTTTCTGTTAGTTGGGGGCGCCCGAGTTCGTGGCGCCCGCCACAATGGAGGTTTCCGGCACTGCCACTGCCACTACTTACAAGCTTGGCACGTATCGCTTTACGGTGTGCTAAGGCAGCGCGACGTCGGGGCCCAGGAGGGCTCATCGCATTTTTCGGTATCAATGTCGCGAACCGTGCGAGAAATGTAGCGATGTGGGCGCCTAGCGACTACACAGGGTCCAACCCGTCGGGGATACCCCCGAGGACGCCGCCGATCGCCCCCTGTGATGAGCTCGACCCATGCCACAATCACCCTCTGTCACATGTTGTCATTGTATGTACCACACAAGGTGATGGAGCATGTCTTGGACCGCATCCCGGAATATAGACCCGCCCAGCTATCAGTGAAAGGTGGAAGCACGTGGAAAGGACCACTGGCCAAAAAGTTTATGGTCTTGACAGAAGCCCAGGAATGATGGGGTCAAGGCTTTAGCAGAGTGCACGGTAGCGAAACAAAGTCCACGCACGGTGCTGCTGACACCTCAGTGAGATGCTCTGCTTGCTTGGAGGCTGGGTTAGGCAGGTCTCGCGCCAGGTGTCAGGAAGGGCCCGGGCCATGAGGGGTCCCGACCCAACCCAGGGAATCTTGCGCTTCGACCTGCGACCCACGTACGGTCGCACCCCGTTGAGCCCCAGGTTGCAGCGAGCGACCATGTTCACAGTCCGCGGGAATGGCGGGCGGAGTGATCTGGGAGGCTTCAGTGCAAAACGCGAGTTATAGCGCGCGTGACTTACCGCGATAGCCTCAGCTACCCTTCACTAGCGCGTGGTGTGAGCGGCAGGCCTGGCACGGATTGGCGGGACCAACGGCCGGGGTGACCTCATGCTACACCAAAATAAAGCATGAGTTGGAAGCATGAGTTGCCCACTCCAGCTCAGCCTTCTTGTGTGTGTGCCTGGTGCCAGGAGCCCTGAAACCACACACATCCCCTTTGTGAAAGGTTCATTGTTTTTTATCCGCCGTCCAACTGCCGTTCCCCGTTTGCGCCGTTTGGGAATCCCCCCGGAGCGGTGGTTGCTCCCTAACGGCCCTCCCCTCCTCGCTTTTTGCTACCCCTGCCGACCCCCTCGGTAGCAAATAGTGTTCGGGGAAAAAGTGAGGGGGAACATCGAAGCCCGATGGCACGCAGCCGGATGGCACGCATCCCGAGGACTGGCAATTCAATGGCTCGCATGGTGTGAGCTGAGGTCAAGACAGATGCCTTGAGGCGTGCAAGGGATGGGCGTGCATAGGCTGCGGGTGGGGTGTGAGCTAGATGTGCAGGGTGTGAAATGAGGAGGAGGGAGAGGAGGATGGAGAAGGGGTGGGGGACGGTGGACCAGCAGAGCTGCTGGGCTTTCTAGCAGAGCTTTCTAGGTGCATGATGGTCTGCATGCATGCAGACCATCATGCACCTAGAAAGGCAACCCAGCCCGCAGATCATTCGCTGAGCTGCGCCACAACCTCCACACAGGTGCCTCAAGCAGGTGCGCTATTCAAATGCTCATTTTGTGCCCATCTAGTCCGTCTAGGCTTACCGAGTCGAGATGTCCAACACCTGACCTACACGCCACCAGTCTCGGTTGAAGCGAAGCATAGCTTGCAAGCGGAAAAGGATGCAATTGGAACAAGAGCAAGAGCAAGAAGGTAATGTGGTACGTTTGGGCAAACTGCTGGCTGATGCCGTGCAAATGCATAGGGTCTACATGATTATGCTCCATTTGCGTGCGTGCTGCGTAACCACAGTCCGGTCGGAGCGGGCTGCCATCCAACGCAAAGTGGATCGGTTAGAGGACGAGCTGAAACTGCTGCCTGCTGGTGACCCAGAGCGTGTTCTCTTGCGCCAGCAGCTGATAGAGCTGCATCGAAAGGAGAACTTGCTGCTTGAGGCCAGCAGAGGTAAGGCAGTTGGCTGGCCATTCCAATGCTGAGCCAATCGGGGTGCCAAGTAGAACTTGCTACCAAAGGCAAGTAGATGTAAGCATGCAATTGGCTGGACATTGCAATGCTGAGAGGTGTTGCTACACTGTCCTTGTACAGGCCCTGCCAGCATGGTGGATGCGCTGGCCGCAGCATTTGAGAGAGTCATGGCGCCTGCTAAGGAGGAGATTGTTGGTGAGCCCAAGATCGTGCAGATTGCTGCAGGCTCGAGGTCATGCATGGGGCAGTGCAGCACACCTTATTTCACACCACACACACATGCACGTGTTGCCTGCAGGCGCCATTTGTGCCATGCGTGCGCCTATGCGCATTGCAGCATCGTCAGCAAACACCGTCCAGGTGCAGACTGTGACAACCTACTGCAAGATCAATGCCGTCGCTGAGCCCAAGAATTTTAGGTGACAACAGCCCCCTTTTCCCTCATTAGGGCCTCCATTTGAGTCCAGTGGTGGCCACTAGTAGCCACAAGCGGGAATATTAGTGGGAAATCGTGGCCCGACGGAAATCGTGGCCCGAGGTGTTGATGGGCTGTGTGGAGTATACCTAGGGTTGGCCAGATCCGTATGTGGCGGCTAGAACGACGGTATATACATACGTATGTACTGTATTCGTAGTTCCGTAGGGTCTTCCGTAGGGGCAGGGTCGTCATTTTGCAAAAGTGAGTATGTAGTTTGGTGCACAACACCTATAGAAACGCCCGCTAGGGGTAAGCAAGTTCAGAATCTCAACCGTGACACATCTATATGCCAGCCAGCCATGCATGCTGTTAGCAATATGCTCCTACTCTGTGCGCCAAGCATGTGTCCAAACCCCTCGTGTGGCAGCCGTGGGTGCAGTTGTGTAGTCAGTATGCATATGCTGTGGCACACATGTGTGGCCATGTGCTCCCACTCTGCCATGGTCTAATCCCCTCGTGCTAGCTTTCTCTACAACATCACCACCTCCTCTTCCTCCACCCCTCCAGGCATGCGTTGCTGTTTCCCTGGATGTATGTGATCTTGGTACGGGACGGGAGGGGTTGCTTGGCGGGCTGGGCTGGCTGGGTTGGCTGGGCTGGCTGGTTGGCTGGGCTGGCTGGGCTGGGCTGGGCGGGTCGGGCTGGGCGGGGCGGTCTGGTCTGATCTGGTCGGGCTGGGCTGGGCTGGGTTGGGCTGGCTGGGCTGGGCTGGCTGGGTTGGCTGGGCCCTCGTATGCATCTTCCATCGCAATGAATGCCTTCGGGTATCGCAGCAACTTATATATGACCGCGGTTACGGCCACACCCGCAATTACGGTGACTTGTGCGTCCTGCGTCCTTTGCAATCTCGCGATTTTGCCGTCGCGTGTACGGTTCAAGCATGAAAACTACGGTCAAACCTACGGTATTGTACGGCAACTTGGGTTTCTTGTGAGAATACACGGTTGTGTGACGCTAAATTCCAGCCAGATCACAGCTGGCAATTAAGGCAGCAGGGGGGAATATCAAAGCAAGGCAGCAAAGTCTTATGCACTGCCGGTCAATAGTGGCCTGATCACCATAACTGCGCTGTCGGTCCTCTTCTTTAACTGTTGGTAACAGTTTGGCTGTTGGTAACAGCCATGCGTGCCGCCAGGTGACAACAGCCTGACGCCAGTATTGTCCACTGCAGTCACTGTAGTCGGTGCTGTGTGTGACTGGTTTGCAGGTGTTGCTTTGATGCATATCAGGGTGCCAGTCTACACCTGCTAGATGGCTTGGAAACCATGGTATGGCAAGGCAGATCTGAGACGTACGGGGACAACATGAAGAATGCAGCTAAAGTTTGGAGCAGCTGGCTGGGCGACCCTGGTGTGCTGGTGGTGGCTGTGGATGGTGAGTTGCGTCCCAGCTGCATATGTCATTTAGCTTGTAGCGTCGCTGCTGCTGACCAGGACTGACTCGTACTGTATTGTCATCATTTACTGCTTGCGCAGGCGCCCCATGGCTGGAGGTCAGCGTCGCCACTTTCCAGATGACAGGCAGCAAGACTGACTTGATCGCACTGGACCTTGACCTACTGCATGACCTTGACATCCTTGAGGATGGTCAGCTGCAGGCCCTAAAGAATGGCACCGCCAGCGGTGACCTCATGCAGACGGTGGTGCATGCGGTTGTGATGGCATTTGAGCTGAAGCACCCAGAGCGGGTCAAAGGTACTGTACGTGCTGGGTGCAAAATGTGTACTGTGGCGCAAAATACAACTGCAATAGTCTCTTGCAAGCTCCCGTTGCAATGCGCTTCCACCCTTTCCCTTGCAGGTTCTACCTGGAAAATGCGGCACCAGTGCACGACAGAGTTTGTAGGCATCAACCTGTTGAATGGGACATGCGACCAAAGCACCAGAGCGTGGGCTGCTGGAGAGGTCTCAGTGTGGGGTGGCGCCCTCTGCTTGCATGACACCATTGGCCTGCACACTGTGGCGGGGGCTGACGGCCGCCGTGACCTGCACATCACCCGTTTCACCAGGAGGCACAAGCCCGTGCTGATAGCTGCCATGCGGCACATGCTCAAGCGTGCCAAGGATGAACGCCGCATCATCATGCGTAAGTGCAGTGGTGCAAATGATGGTTGCAAGCAACCACATGACAGTGCCTGCCTTGAATCTGGTCGTGCATGTTGTGCTGCAGGATATGCACCTGTTGATGCAGAGGGAACAGGCCAGAATACAGCCAGCAACCGCAACAACGATGGTCGTGATCATCAGGGAAACACCAGCACAAGTGGTGATGAAGATGCACCAAGTGGCGCTGCTAGCAACGTGCAGCCTCCTGCCCAGCACTTCAATGCCCTGCCTGCATTGGCAGCAACAGAGCGGTGGGTAGCAGCCTGCTCCAATGGCAGCCTGCAAGCTTGTGACGCCAGTAGCAATGACAGTGATGAAGCAAGTCTGGCCAGTGTTGGTGAGGCCCTTGACGTGCCTGAGGACTACCACGAGCGGGCAGCTTTCAACGCAAGCTGGCAGCATGCCATGAGGGAGGCGGTGAATCGACCAAGCATGTTGCAGCACCTGACAGGGCATGATACACCTTTGCCACAGTCCGCGTTTGCTAACAAAGATGTGTACGGATGGGCTGTGCGCTTGGCGCAGACGGTGGTGTGTCAATTGGAAGCCGACGGGCGGTTGAAGCATGGGCGTACACATGCATCTGGCTGATAGGTTGATGTCCATTCTTCCTCACAAACAAATGCTTGTAAGGTTAACTTTGAAATGCACTTTATTACATCTCTAACAAGTTATACCAGATAGATCACACCGCTAAATTTCTCCGCGGGGTTGAGAAATTGCTACCCTGTGGGAGGGAGACACCATTGCGGTTGAGCACATCAAAACAGCTGGCCCTGGTTCACATCATACAAGGATATAACACTAAGTGCAAGGGTGTCATAGCAACACACTTGATTGATAGGTGATGTGGCTTACACCGCTTAAGCCGTCAGCCGTTAGGCTGCTAGGCCGCCCTCCCCCTCAAGGGGTTCGGGACTTTCTGAAACGCACTTCATAGCAAGGTGCACAAACAAAGGTGCACATGGGCTCAACATGAAGTCATGCAAGTTCTCATTGTTGTTCTGTAAAGTCAAGGCAAACTCCGGCTGCTCCCTGATGGAACTCGTGGCAGTGCACTCAAAGATGAAATGCATGGCGTCATCCACTACCCCCTCTGTGCATCTGGTGCATGTGCGATCAATGAAAGTTACCCCCTCAAACCGAGCCTTCTCCACCCCCAGACCGCTGTTGCCTAACCTGAACCTAGTCAGGCTCGTGCGAACTTCTGTAGAGAGCTGTCTGTTCAGCAGGTGTGGTGCCATGTGATTGATGCCAATGCCGTCCCCATGCTTAAACCATGCAGCATACGAGCATCTCTCCCGATGCACCGTCTCAGGCAGTCTAGGGTCTCCCTCAAACCCAACCCAACGCCTCCCCCACCTCTCGAGCCACTTGACTTCCATAGCCTTGGTGCCTAGGACCATGTCCGGGCTCAAGGTGAACTCACCCCCCATCAGCTCTCTGGCGGCAAGCTGGAACTGAGCACTCCAACTAGCCTGACAGCTCCTGCCTAACTCCACATCTGCCTTGATGACCCTCATCAGCAAGTCACTGGGGGGGTGCGGTGGGGGCCATCTATCAGCACATAGCTATCATCCCTATACAGACCCTCCAGGCAGGCAAGCAAGGGCTGTGGCAGCTTGACCCCAACCCGCAAGTGTTCCCACAATTGTTGTCGAGGTATGTGGTCATAGGCCTGTTTGAAGTCAATGAAGGCAGTGAAAAGCTTGCGGTGCTTGGCATCTGCGCTAGCCTTTTGAGCATGGACAAGATGGCGCAGAATGAACATGGGTTGCATGGTGCTGCGTCCCGGGATGAACCCAAACTGCTCAGCTGGCAGCACTTTGTGTGTCATGCACCAGGCAGTCAGCACGTGCCGCAAGACGTTAGCATACAGGCGGTACAACACACTACTCACAGCAAGCATTCTGTACTTGTTGGGGTCTGTGGGGTCTGTGTCCTTGAAGAGGGGGCTGATTCTAGCTACCTTCCAAGCCGCTGGCCAGTGCGCATCATGTTGTGAAACCATGTGGCAAGCAGAGGGAGCAACAAGTAAGTGGTAACACCCTCCTCAACTATGCGAGCGTGCTTGATAAAGGGGGCTGGGAGCCCATCCAGGCCAGGTGCTGTGTCATTGTTGAGCTCACGTAGTTGTGCTTGAACAATGGATGTGGTGTTGTCAAGATGGGGCAGCTCATAGGCAGGCGGATGTGTTGTGACAGGGGCAGGGACAGAGTGAAGTCTGCCTTTCCCAAGAGGGACGGCTTGCAAATGGGCAGGCACAGCTTGCCTGGTCCTGGCTGGCTCAGGGATCACATCGGGTGCTTCGTGTGTCGTAGTGGTGGTTGTGAAATAGGCCTGCAGATGCTGATGCCACTTGTCAATGGGAACCATGGAGTGGTCAAACTCATGGCAAGCGTCAGGGAAGGAAGATGTGTGGCTCAAAGAGTAAACTGACTCACTCATGATGATGTGCTCCGTGCGAGTGCTAGCTCTGCAGGTGCGCTGTCCCATGTCCCCATGTCCCCTGCCGGTGGTGGCAACAAGGCCTGTAGCTGATAGCACGTCAACTAGCTCCCTGCCCGCTAAGTTAGACTTGGCTGGGCCAATCCTCTCCGGATGCAGCATGGCCCAGCCATGGAGGTCACCTATCTCGCTCAGCTTGCCTAAATGAGAGTTCAGGTCACCCATCAGGAGGACATGTGGTGTGTGTGATGTAGCCTCTTGGAGCTCTAGCAGCAAGTGGTTGAAGTGCTCGGTGACATTGTGAGCGGGGGGTATGTAGCACACACCCAGCAACACATCGCCCTCAAGCCCACACACACACCCTGCCAGCCTGACCCAAAGCAGCTGCATGGCACTACTGGTGCGCCATAGCCTGGCGTGCCTGGCTAGCTCCTTGCGCAGCAGAAGAGCCACCCCCTGACCCGGCACCCCCTGACGTGAAACAGTAGTGTGAAAGGCACTATGGGTGGGCGCATGCTGCATGAACTCCGCTATCCTATTGCTGCGTGTCTCGCACAGAGCGATGACATCATGCTCGGCCACCAGCCTCCTAATAGCTGTGAACTTGACTGAGGTGGTGTCATGCTTGAGGCCATTCACATGAGCTAACCTGAGCTCCCGGGGGGCGAGTCCCTAGCCCCGACCCTCTCCCACGCTCTGAGCCCCCACCGCCCTGAGCTTACCCGTAGGAGTCTCCCCAGACGCACCTAACCCCGCTTGATGCCTTGTGCGGTGATTCCCCAAAGGGGGAGAGAGCGGGCGGCTCTTGGTTGGGGAGCCTGGGGCCGAGTGGCCGCCACCCCCCAGGGGGAAGGGCGGGGGGGGGGGCAGATGGTCGAGGACTGCTGCTGTTGCTGCTGCATTGCGCTGTGTCTGGTTGGGCAGGGTGGGGCGACCAGGTGCCACAGTCTTGGCTGTTGTCTGGCTGGGGCCCGCTGCTGCTGCTGCTGCTGCTGCTGCTGCTGCTGCACTGCGCTGCACCTGGTTAGGCGAGGCGGGGCGGCTGCCCGGCGCAGCTGTCTTCCCCGGAGCCTTGCCGGCTGGTGCCCGGTTAGGGCCCCCTGCTGCTGCTGCTGCTGCACTGCGCTGCACCCGGTTAGGGGGGGGTGGTTAGGATCTGACCCGGTTAGGATCTGCAGGCTGGTTGTCCTCTTCCATTGCTGCAGCAGCCGCTGCCGCACCCTGCTGCTGCTGTTGATGCTGCTGCTGCTGTTGACGGGTGGCCGGGGACCTTGGTAGGAGGAAGGCTGCAGGCTGGTCCGCAGCCGCATACTCACAGGCTGCCTCAATGTTGCACTCATCCATGCTTTTCAGGTCTGGCTTGCTGAGGTTGCTGAGGTGGACAAACATGGGGTAGGTAATCTGCTTCCCCTTCCAGGTGGTGATGATGGCTGTACGTGACTTGTTGCACTCAAAGCGCATGCCGTGTACAGGGGACCGCACACTGCTCTTATCCACAACGGCCTGCAGCTGCCGGCGAGCTGGCCACACGACACGCTGCAGCGGACCCTTGCCCAGGTCTGCTGGGAGTGCGGCCTGCTGGGCAGCAGCCAGAACGCTGAGGGCTGAGGCATGGGAGCCGACACTGACCTTAGCGATAGTCGGGCTAGAGTGCATCACCCGGGCATCAGTGACGCCGACGCTGGTGCACAGAGCCTTGATGGCTGCCTCATCAGGGCGGGGGGCAAAGAAGACCACCACCCCCGCATTGCTGCGCTGCTCTGTTGCTAGCTGGATGTTGAAGGCCATTGCTGCCAGCTGCACGCTGCAGCGCTGCTCCACTGAGGCCATCTCTGCACGCACCTCCCTCGATTCTCCCTCTAGCTCAATGTGCCCCACACTCAGTTTGGCTACGTCGTATTGGACATTCTGCAACTCGCTCTTAACTGTCTCGATGGTTTGGTTGATGGAGGTCAGTTGCGGCATGACTATCTGCTGCAGCGTCTGTGTCAGTGTTTGCGCTAGTACCTCCTGGAGCCGGGCCTCAATTATTGGTGAGGCCCCTGCCCCAGTTGGCTGCTGCTGCTGCTGCTGCTGCTGCTGCTGCTGCTGTTGCTGCTGTTGGTGCTGCTGCTGCTGCTGCTGTTGCTGCTGCTGCTGCCGCTGGTGCTGCTCCCGCTGCTCGTTGAGAAAACGCTCTGTGAGCTGCTCAGATAGAGCAATGCGAGCTGCCTCCTCCAGAGTGAAGTGGTCGGCACCCCGGGCTGCTGTTGCCGCTGACTGCTCTGTGGGGTGGTGAGACCGAGGCCTGGTCAGTGGGAAAGAGGCGAGGGCAGCGAAGGAGTTGCTGAGGGGGGTAGGTTTGGCCATGTCGGGCGCGGGGCTGGATAGCACAGGTAAGTGTTGGAGGCGCCGCCAATGCGGCTTGCGGCTTACGGCTTGCGGCTTGCGGCTTGCGGCTTGCACGGCTTGCACGGCTTGCGGCTTGCGGCGGTGTGCGGCGGTGTGCGGCGGCGGTGTGCTGCTGGGGCTGCTGGGGCTGCTGGGGCTGCTGGGGCTGCTTGATTGATAGGAGGTCACTACAGCTCAAGGACCAGGGCATGGGGTGGACAAGGTGAGTCACTTGTCTAGAACTAGCTATCATGCCTTGCCTTGTGTGCATGGGGTGGGCCACCACCAGCAGCTGTAGCCATGACACCACCATCATCACCAGCAGGAGCAGCTGTCCTACCACCACCCACCAGCACCAGTAGCCTTGACACCATCACCCCTCTTGCAAATAGCAAAGCAGTTGCAACAGTTTCCCCTCCTTGCAACATCAAGAGCAATATGTTGTCTGACGGCTGGGCATATATTTTTGCTCCTTACTGGGCCCTGTCGACTTGTCAAACCGTGTCCCCGGAGGTCTGTACTAATGAGTACCTCCGAGTAGAGCGCAGTGGCCTATGCCGGACTTTCAGTGTATGTAACGGACTTTCACTGTGCCAGTGTGCTTGAACCATCGCTACCATTGGCAGGGCATCCCATCGAAAACATCGCGACCAAGCCGAAGCGTCTGGGATGCGGCTTGCGATGTGATGAGGCTTACAGTGCGCATCCTTGCTTCAATGTTGTTTCAATCACAGCCTTGCTTCAATGTTGCTCTCACAGTTTGCGAGTGACAAGAACGGGCGTCACAGCGTCAAGCGCAAACTCCCTCACTCCCCTCACACTCGGCCGCAAACCATCAGTATAACTCAGATAGATCACACCGTTGAATTTCTCCGCGGGGTTGAGAAATTGCTACCGTGTGGGAGGGAGAAATTGCCCCGACCCCTTCCTGAGGCGTTCTGCCGCACCCACTTCGTCGGCTTAGTGTGGGATGTGCGGCATCCGCACCAATGCGCCTCAACAGTCAAGTCTCCCGGTTACACATGGCACGTATTTGGGTAACTTGAAGAAGACGAAAAAGGGAAACATGTCCCAAGTGGGCCCCGTCTGTTCCGCGTAGCCCAGCTAGCCATCGCACAGTGGAAGCGGGCTCACAGCGGCGATTCCGGTGCTGGCCAGGCAGGTGAGCCAGTCTGCTTGGGCGCACGTCAACGTTAGGCACATTGCGTAGCTGTTAGCTCTGCGCACGCCAAGCTGGGCCACTTAGTGCAATCGCCGCACAGCCAAGCAGCGGTTGCGGCAGGCGGTTACAAATGGCTTGCACGCTGCAGGTGCAATGTCCGAAAGCGCTAGCTCCGTTTTTAGAGGCCGACCCACTGTCAGCGGGGCGCCAGTTTGCCCAGGAATAGACACGCCAGCACCCAGGACTGGACGGAGACGTGGTGACCAGTCTCCAACGCGCGCGAGAACCCCGACGCAGCGTACCACTAAGCAGAAGGCAGACGAGCAACAGCCTGACCACTGACACTGCAGGGACATGGACAGGCTGTAGTGCATGAGCAACAGAAGCAGCAGCACGCTGTAGTGCACGAGCAGCAGTGCATGGGCAGCAGCAGCAACAGAAGCAGCAGGCTGTAGGTGTGTGGCAGTGCAGGCTGCAGGTGTTCTGCAGTGCATGAGCAGCAACAGCAGCAGGCTGTAGTGCACGAGCAGCAGCAATAGCAGGCTGTGGTGCACGAGCAGCAATGCATGGGTAGCAGCAGGCTATAGGTGTGTGGCAGTGCATGCTGCAAGTAGCAGCAGGCTGCAGGTGTGTGGCAGTGCATGAGCAGCAGCAATAGGCTGCCTAGCATGTGTTGCAGTGCAGCCCCTCCCCTCCCTGCCCAGCCCTGCCCCACCCCCTCCCAGCCTGGCCCCAGCCCCTCCCAGCCCGGCCCCACCCCTCCCAGCCCGGCCCCACCCCCTCCCAGCCTTGCGTTGCCCCTCCCTCCCTTCCCAGCCCTTCCCCACCCCCTCCCAGCATTGCGTTGCCCCTCCCCTCCCTGCCTAGCCCTGCTCCACCCTCTCCCAGCCTTGCGTTGCCCATCCCCTCCCTGCCCAGCCCTGCCCCACCCCCTCCCAGCCTGGCTCCACCCCCTCCCAGCCCTGCCCCACCCCCTCCCAGCCCTGCCCGGCCCCACCCCTCCCAGCCCGGCCCCACCCCCTCCAGCCTTGCGTTGTAGTGCATGAGCAGCAGCAGCAGGCTGCAGTGCATGAACAGCAACAGCAGCAGGCTGCAGGTAGCAGCAGGTTGCAATGCATGTGCTACAGTGCATGAGCAGCAGCAGGCTGCAATGCAGGCTGTTGTGCATGTGCTGCAGTGCTTGAGCAGCAGCAGCAGGCTGCAGTGCGTGAGGAGCAGCAGCAGCAGCAGGCTGCATTACAGGCTGCAGGTAGCAGCAGGGTGCTGTGCGTGAGGAGCAGCAGCAGCAGGCTGCAGTGCGTGAGGAGCCCCTCCCAGCCCTCCCAGCCCGGCCCCACCCCCTCCCAGCCTTGCGTTGCCCTCCCTGCCTGTAGGTGTGTGGCAGTGCAGGCTGCAGGTAGCAGCATGAGTGCATGAGCAGCAGCTGCAGGCTGCAGTGCATGTGTTGCAGTGCATGAGCAGCAACAGCAGCAGGCTGTAGTGCATGAATAGCAGTGAATGGGAAGCAGCAACAACAGGCTGTAATGCATGACCAGCAGTGCAAGGACAGCAACATGTGCGGTATGTGTCTGGTTGCATGCAAGCTCACTTCAAGGCATAGATCTGGCATGGTCTGCGGTGGTGTTGGTAGCTCCATACATGTAAAGGCATGCAATTTAAGGTTACTTAACCATGCCATTGCTTGCGTAGCCGCATGTGGAAACCACATTGGTTGTGTAAGACGATATCCCCGGTGATGTGCAATTTGCTACAATAGACCTAGCGTACTTGACCGTGCCAGTTGCAGGGTCAATGTAATACCGCGTGGTGCCATATGGTTGGATTTGGTGCGGATCACTTCCAGGCCTGCACTTGCTAAGCATGATTGTGATGCATACACGCAAGGGGGGTATGTAGCAGGTGGCTACCACGTTTGCAGCATTAGCGCATCACCGCGTGGTGGTGTTGTCCATACAAGGGGCATGTGGCGCACCACACCCTAGCATGTGGCTGGATCTGGTGAACCTCCACTATAGGTACCATCCATAGTCTAGCTAGCTGTGACACATTGGGTGTGGATCACTGCCAGGCCTGCACTTGCTGAGCATGGCCGTGATGCCTACATGCAAAGGGGGTATCTAGCAGGTGGCTACCACGTTTGCAGCATTAGCGCATCACCGCGTGGTGGTGTTGTCCATACAAGGGGCATGTGGCGCACCACACCCTAGCATGTGGCTGGATCTGGTGAACCTCCACTATAGGTACCATCCATAGTCTAGCTAGCTGTGACACATTGGGTGTGGATCACTGCCAGGCCTGCACTTGCTGAGCATGGCCGTGATGCATACATGCAAAGGGGGTATGTAGCAGGTGGCTACCACGTTTGCAGCATTAGCGCATCACCGCGTGGTGGTGTTGTCCATACAAGGGGCGTAGATATAAATTGTGAAGAGGATACAAGGCTAATGATCACCACTGTATTTATCATTACATCATGGTCTTCATGCTTGGTTGATTAGTTGACGGCAGGTCTTGTTGATTGACGAAGCATTGCGCTACTGCTCATGCACTACCATGGATGGAGTTATAGAAGGAGGATGGAGTTATAGAAGGAGACTGCTCGTTCTCGTTGTTCTTTGTCACTAATGTGAGGGCATGACGTCGTTCTTACATCTCTTACATGATGCCTACCACGTATTGAAACTTCAACATGGTTGCTAGAACTGCCCTACAACTTCAGCAACCTGCTGCTGCTCATGCACTACAACACACATGCAATCTGCAGCCTACACTTCCACACCTAAAGCCTGCTGCTGCTCACACATGCACTACACGTGCTGCTGCTCACACATGCACCTCACACGTGCTGCTGCTGCTGCTCATGCACTGCAACACACTTGCACTGCAACACATCAGTAGCCTGCAGCTACTTGCTCGTGCACTGCAGCTGCTGATGCTCTGCAGCGCATGCACTCCGGCCTGCTGGTGCTGCTATTCCTCATGCACAACAGCCTGCTGCTACCTGCAGCCTGTAATGCAGCCTGCTGCTGCTCCTCACGCACTGTAGCACATGCATTGCAGCCTGCTGCTACCTGCAACCTGCATTGCAGCCTGCTGCTGCTGCTCATGCACTGTAGCACATGCACTGCAGCCTGCTGCTACCTGCTGCTGTTGCTGTTCATGCACTGCAGCCTGCTGCTGCTGCTCATGCACTACAACGCAAGGCTGGAGGGGGTGGGGCCGGGCTGGGAGGGGTGGGGCAGGGCAGGGTTGGGAGGGGGTGGGGCAGGGCTGGGAGGGGGTGGAGCCAGGCTGGGAGGGGGTGGGGCAGGGCTGGGAGGGGGTGGTGCAGGGCTGGGCAGGGAGGGGCAACGCAAGGCTAGGAGGGGGTGGGGCAGGGCTGGGAGGGGGTGGGGCAACGCAAGGCTGGGAGGGGGTGGGGCCAGGCTGGGAGGGGGTGGGGCAGGGCTGGGCAGGGAGGGGATGGGCAACGCAAGGCTGGGAGGGGGTGGAGCAGGGCTAGGCAGGGAGGGGAGGGGCAACGCAATGCTGGGAGGGGGTGGGGAAGGGCTGGGAAGGGAGGGAGGGGCAACGCAAGGCTGGGAGGGGGTGGGGCCGGGCTGGGAGGGGTGGGGCCGGGCTGGGAGGGGCTGGGGCCAGGCTGGGAGGGGGTGGGGCAGGGCTGGGCAGGGAGGGGAGGGGCTGCACTGCAACACATGCTAGGCAGCCTATTGCTGCTGCTCATGCACTGCCACACACCTGCAGCCTGCTGCTACTTGCAGCATGCACTGCCACACACCTATAGCCTGCTGCTACCCATGCATTGCTGCTCGTGCACCACAGCCTGCTATTGCTGCTGCTCGTGCACTACAGCCTGCTGCTGTTGCTGCTCATGCACTGCAGAACACCTGCAGCCTGCACTGCCACACACCTACAGCCTGCTGCTTCTGTTGCTGCTGCTGCCCATGCACTGCTGCTCGTGCACTACAGCGTGCTGCTGCTTCTGTTGCTCATGCACTACAGCCTGTCCATGTCCCTGCAGTGTCAGTGGTCAGGCTGTTGCTCGTCTGCCTTCTGCTTAGTGGTACGCTGCGTCGGGGTTCTCGCGCGCGTTGGAGACTGGTCACGACGTCTCCGTCCAGTCCTGGGTGCTGGCGTGTCTATTCCTGGGCAAACTGGCGCCCCGCTGACAGTGGGTCGGCCTCTAAAAACGGAGCTAGCGCTTTCGGACATTGCACCTGCAGCGTGCAAGCCATTTGTAACCGCCTGCCGCAACCGCTGCTTGGCTGTGCGGCGATTGCACTAAGTGGCCCAGCTTGGGGTGCGCAGAGCTAACAGCCACGCAATGTGCCTAACGTTGACGTGCGCCCAAGCAGACTGGCTCACCTGCCTGGCCAGCACCGGAATCGCCGCTGTGAGCCCGCTTCCACTGTGCGATGGCTAGCTGGGCTACGCGGAACAGACGGGGCCCACTTGGGACATGTTTCCCTTTTTCGTCTTCTTCAAGTTACCCAAATACGTGCCATGTGTAACCGGGAGACTTGACTGGCCTCAACAGTTAGGTCTCCCGGTTACACATGGTACGTTTTTGGGTAACTTGAAGAAGACGAAAAAGGGAAACATGTCCCAAGTGGGCCCCGTCTGTTCCGCGTAGCCCAGCTAGCCATCGCACAGTGGAAGCGGGCTCACAGTGGCGGTTCAGGTGCCGACCAGGCAGGTTAGCCAGCCTGCTTGGGCGCACGTCAACGTTAGGCACATTGCGTAGATGTTAGCTCTGCGCACGCCAAGCTGGGCCAGTAAGTGCGAACGCCGCACAGCCAAGCAGCGGTTACGGCAGTCGGTTATAGATGGCTTGCACGCTGCAGGTACAATGTCTGAAATCGCTAGCTCCGTTATCAGAGGCCGAACCACTGTCAGCGGGGCACCACTTCGCCCAGGAATAGACACGCCAGCACCCAGGACGGCACGGAGACGTCGTGACCAGTCTCCACCGCGCGCGAAATCCCCAACGCAGCGTACCACAAAGCAGAAGGCAGACGGGCAACAGCCTGACCACTGACACTGCAGGGACATGGACAGGCTGTAGTGCATGAGCAACAGCAGCAGCAGCAGCAGCAGCAGCAGGCTGTAGTGCACGAGCAGCAGTGCATGGGCAGCAGCAGCAACAGCAGGCTGTAGGTGTGTGGCAGTGCAAGCTGCAGGTGTTCTGCAGTGCATGAGCAGCAGCAGCAGCAGCAGCAGCAGCAGCAGCAGGCTGTAGTGCACGAGCAGCAGCAACAGCAGGCTGTAGTGCACGAGCAGCAATGCATGGGCAGCAGCAGGCTATAGGTGTGTGGCAGTACATGCTGCAAGTAGCAGCAGGCTGCAGGTGTGTGGCAGTGCGTGAGCAGCAGCAATAGGCTGCCTAACATGTGTTGCAGTGCATGAGCAGCAGCAGCAGGCTGCAGTGCCTGTGCTGCAGTGCATGAGCAGCAGCAGCAGCAGCAGGCTGAAATGCATGTGCGTACCACAAAGCAGAAGTCAGACGGGCAACAGCCCGAGCAGGAACAGGAGGAGCAACGGGAACAACAGGGGGAGCAGCGGCAAGAGCAACAACATGAGCGCCAGCAGCGGCAAGGGCAACAACATGAGCTTGCTGGTGAATGTGCAGGTGACAATGGTTGACAAGAGCAACACTGGCAAGAAGCGTCTTGAGGAGCTGAAGAGAGAATGCATAATCCAAAAGGAGCAGAGCAAGCCCACCCCAGCCCAGCGTTGCCCCTTCCCTCCATGCTTAACCCTGCCCCACCCCCTCCCAGCCTTGCCCCACCCCCTCCCAGCCCTGCCCCACCCCCTCTCAGCCCGGCCCCACCCCCTCTCAGCCCTGCCCCACCCCCTCCCAGCCTTGCGTTGCCCCTCCCCTCCCTGCCCAGCCCTGCCCCACCCCCTCTCAGCCTTGCGTTGCATGTGCCGCAGTAGATAAGCACCAAAGCACCAAACAGCCTGGACAATGTATAAGAAATGCACCAATGCAACAGCCTGGACTCCACCCCCTCCCCTGCCCTGCAACAGCAGCAGCTGCCCCCTACCGTGCCCTCCGCCCTCCTTACTTAGCAGCAGGCTGCAATGCATGTGCTACAGTGCATGAGCAGCAGCAGCAGGTAGCAGCAGGCTGCAGGCTGCAGTGCATGTGTTGTAGTGCATGAGCAGCAGCAGCTGGCTGCAGTGCATGCGCAGCAGCAACAGTGTGCTGCAGTGCATGAGCAGCAGCAGGCTGCAGTGCAGATTGCAGGTAGCATCAGGCTGCTGTGCATGAGGAACAGCAGCAACAGCAGGCCGGAGTGCATGTGTTGCAGAGCATCAGCAGCTGCTGTGCACGAGCAGGTAGTAGCAGGCTACGAATGTGTTGCAGTGCAAGTGTGTTGCAGTGCATGAGCAGCAGCAGCAGGCTGCAGTGCAGGTAGCAGCAGGTTGTAGTGCATGTGTTGCAGTGCATGAGCAGCGGCAGGCTTTAGGTGTGGCAGTGTAGGCTGCAAATTGCATGTGTGTTGTAGTGCATGAGCAGCAGCAGGTTGTTTAAGTTGTAGGGCAGCTCTAGCAACCATGTTGAGTTTTCAATATGTGGTGAGATGTAAGAACGACGTCATGCCTTCACATTAGTGACAAAGAACAACGAGAACGAGCAGTCTCCTTCTGCATCCTAAAACTCCATCCATGGTAGTGCATGATGAGCAGCACAATGCTTCGTCAATCAACAAGACCTGACATCAACCAATCAACCAAGCCTGAAGACCATGATGTAATGATGAATACAGTGGTGATCATAAGCCGTTTATCCTCTTCACAATTGATACCTACGCCCCTTGTATGGACAACACCACCACCATGCGGTGATGCGCTAAGGCCGCAAACGTGGTAGCCACCTGCTACATACCCCCTTTGCATGTATGCATCACGGCCATGCTTAGCAAGTGCAGGCCTGGCAGTGATCCACACCCAATATGTCACAGCTAGCTAGACTACGGACGGTACCTATAGTGGAGGCTCACCAGATCCACCCACATGCTAGGGTGTGGTGCGCCACATGCCCCTTGTATGGACAACACCACCGCGCGGTGATGCGCTAATGCTGCAAACGTGGTAGCCACCTGCTACATACCCCCTTTGCATGTATGCATCACGGTCATGCTTAGCAAGTGCAGGCCTGGCAGTGATCCACACCCAATATGTCACAGCTAGCTAGACTACGGACGGTACCTATAGTGGAGGCTCACCAGATCCACCCACATGCTAGGGTGTGGTGCGCCACATGCCCCTTGTATGGACAACACCACCGCGCGGTGATGCGCTAATGCTGCAAACGTGGTAGCCACCTGCTACATACCCCCTTTGCATGTATGCATCACGGTCATGCTTAGCAAGTGCAGGCCTGGCAGTGATCCACGCCCAATCCAACCATATGCCACCATGCGGTATTACATTGACGCTGCAACTGGCACGGTCAAGGACGCTAGGTCTATTGTAGACCTTGATATTCGAGTTGCAATTGCCCATCACCGGGGATATTGTCTTACACAACCAATGTGGTGTCCATATGCGGCTACACAAGCATTGGCATGGTTGAGAAACCTCAACTTGCATGCCTATAAATGCATGGAGCTACCAAGACCACCGCAGACCATGCCAGATCTATGCCTTGAAATGAGCTTGCATGCAACCAGACACATACCGCACATGTTGCTGTCCTTGCACTGCTGGTCATGCATTACAGCCTGTTGCTGCTGCTGCAACTCATGCCCTGCTACACACCTACAGCCTGCTGCTGCTGCTGCCTATGCACTGCTGCTCATGCACTGCAGCCTGCAGCTGCTGCTCATGCACTCCTGCTGCTACCTGCAGCCTGCACTGCCACACACCTACAGGCAGGGCAGGGCAGGGCAGGGCAAGGTAGGGAAGGGCTGGGCAGGGAAGGGCAGGCAAGGGAGGGGCAACGCAAGGCTGGGATGGGGTGGGGCAGGGCTGGGATGGGGTGGGGCAGGGCTGGGCAGGGCTGGGAGGGGCAACGCAAGGCTGGGCGGGGGTGGGGCAGGGCTGGGCAGGGCTGGGAGGGGCAACGCAAGGCTGGGAGGGGGTGGGGCCGGGCTGGGATGGGGTGGGGCAGGGATGGGAGGGGGTGTGGCAGGGCTGGGCAGGGAGGGGCAACGCAAGGCTGGGAGGGGTGGGGCAGGGTTGGGAGGGGGTGGGGCAGGGCTGGGCAGGGAGGGGAGGGGCAACGCAAGGCTGAGAGGGGGTGGGGCAGGGCTGGGATGGGGTGGGGCAGGGCTGGGATGGGGTGGGGCAGGGCTCGGAGGGGGTGGGGCAGGGCTGGGCAGGGAGGGGAGGGGCAACGCAAGGCTGGGAGGGGGTGGGGCAGGGCTGGGAGGGGGTGGGGCAGGGCTGGGAGGGGGTGGGGCAAGGCTGGGAGGGGGTGGGGCAGGGTTAAGCATGGAGGGAAGGGGCAACGCTGGGCTGGGGTGGGCTTGCTCTGCTCCTTTTGGATTATGCATTCTCTCTTCAACTCCTCAAGACGCTTCTTGCCAGTGTTGCTCTTGTCAACCATTGTCACCTGCACATTCACCAGCAAGCTCATGTTGTTGCCCTTGCCGCTGCTGGCGCTCATGCTGTTGCTCTTGCCGCTGCTCCCCCTGTTGTTCCCGTTGCTCCTCTTGTTCCTGCTCGGGCTGTTGCCCGTCTGACTTCTGCTTTGTGGTACGCACATGCATTTCAGCCTGCTGCTGCTGCTGCTGCTCATGCACTGCAGCACAGGCACTGCAGCCTGCTGCTGCTGCTCATGCACTGCAACACATGTTAGGCAGCCTATTGCTGCTGCTCACGCACTGCAACACACCTGCAGCCTGCTGCTACTTGCAGCATGTACTGCCACACACCTATAGCCTGCTGCTGCCCATGCATTGCTGCTCGTGCACTACAGCCTGCTGTTGCTGCTGCTCGTGCACTACAGCCTGCTGCTGCTGCTGCTGCTGCTCATGCACTGCCACACACCTGCAGCCTGCACTGCTACACACCTACAGCCTGCTGTTGCTGCTGCTGCCCATGCACTGCTGCTCGTGCACTACAGCCTGCTGCTGCTGCTGCTGCTGCTGCTGTTGCTCATGCACTACAGCCTGTCCATGTCCCTGCAGTGTCAGTGGTCAGGCTGTTGCCCGTCTGCCTTCTGCTTTGTGGTACGCTGCGTTGGGGATTTCGCGCGCGGTGGAGACTGGTCACGACGTCTCCGTGCCGTCCTGGGTGCTGGCGTGTCTATTCCTGGGCGAAGTGGTGCCCCGCTGACAGTGGTTCGGCCTCTGATAACGGAGCTAGCGATTTCAGACATTGTACCTGCAGCGTGCAAGCCATCTATAACCGACTGCCGTAACCGCTGCTTGGCTGTGCGGCGTTCGCACTTACTGGCCCAGCTTGGCGTGCGCAGAGCTAACATCTACGCAATGTGCCTAACGTTGACGTGCGCCCAAGCAGGCTGGCTAACCTGCCTGGTCGGCACCTGAACCGCCACTGTGAGCCCGCTTCCACTGTGCGATGGCTAGCTGGGCTACGCGGAACAGACGGGGCCCACTTGGGACATGTTTCCCTTTTTCGTCTTCTTCAAGTTACCCAAAAACGTACCATGTGTAACCGGGAGACCTAACTGGGCCTCAAACGGGCAGATGGCAAAGGTGTGACCGCTCACTGCGTTGAACCTCACGTTGATCTTAGTAGCTTGTGGGCCCTTTGCTGAGCCCCTCGCTGAGCTATCTGCGGCTATCTGCGGCTGCTCCCCCTCACAGGGGGACCTTCCAACCGTCCAACCGCAGCCCACTCGCTCATCGGCAGCACCTCTGCACGCACGCCTGCACCTTCCGCTACTGCTCTGCGGACAAGACGGCTGCGCAGCAGGGTAAAGCATGCCCACATCCTCCCCAGGAGCCTCAGCACCAGCAGCATCAGCACCAGGCAAGGCGCAGCAGGCGCAGTGGGCAAAGCAGCTGCTGCGGATGTTGAGGATGGACTGCGGTCACAGCGGCCAACGCAGCTCGCGCAGTAAGACACGGTCGCTTCAACCCAGGTATGAGCTGCGTTGTGCCCCCAGTTGCTGTTATACCCGCACATGCTATTGCTTGCTGTTGTTGTTGCACATTGCTCAAGTGCTCAATGCACAGCTATGCGTTGCATTGCTTCACTCAGCAACAGACAGCATTGCAGGAGTACGCAGCAGGGACAGGCGCAGGCACATCATGGGTATGCGGGTTGCATGCAGCTTGGGTAGGCAGGTGGTGCAGGGGCAGCAGCAGCAGCCAGGCAGGACAACAGTATACACTCAGGGCTGCAGTGGCAAACGCAGCAGGGATAGACCATCAGAGAAGGGCATGCTTTGCGTATTGACAGGGAAGGATGTGTCCATGCTTGTGCCTACTGGTGCTTGTGCAGATGCCCGCCCAAGGCGCATGATGTGATGGCGGCAGCAGTGGGGGAGGCGGTGCTAGCAGCAGCAGCAATGGTGGCAGCAGCGGAGGCAGCACAACAGGAGCAGGCCTTTGTAACAACAATGGCAAGCACAGAATGGCTAGGCAGGTAGTGTGGGACAGGGGCAAGCGGACAGCATACCAGAGGTAGGCAACCAGGACAGGCAGCAACAGTGGCAGAGGCGACAACGACATCAACAGGCATCGACAGCGGCAGTGGCGGCAACAGCGGCAGCAGCGGTGGCAGTGGCGGCAGCAGCAACAGAAGTGTTGATACAAGTCAGCAATGTCAGCAATCTTTTAGAAATGTCCAGGTACACATGTCTCGTGCTAGCCTGTGCTTGTGCCTGCGTGTTCCTATCTGTGTGTCCCATCATGTGTGCCTATCTGTGTGTCTATGCCAATGCATTCCAGCATTCCCAGCACAGCACAGCATAGTCAGGAGCGGCAGCCAGGCGTTGTCGGGGTGTTTGGTCAGTCTGCCCACTTCTAGTCATGCATGTCCTTGTTTTGTTGATCACAAGCATGCCCCTTGCTTGCTGCAGGTGTAACAGTCACATAGCGACCCCTCGGACCCTTCCCCCTAACCCTACCCTGTCCCATCACCAACACCTCCAAGTCTCCTACGCCCCCACTTCCCCACTCCCCCTCACCTCCCCCCGGACATCGTGGTCCTCTCCCTACCCTACCCAGCAGCCAGGAGGAAGCCCTCTCTAGCCCCTCTTCTCCCTGCCCAATCTCATTCCTCTTCTTCCTCTCCTGCCTGCCCTGGCTGACCGCCTGCCGCCAAGTGGCTGACACCCAGCTCAGCCCAGCTGGCCTCCTGCCCTCTCCTTGGCCTCCTGCCCTCTCCTTGCTCCTTCCCTCTGCTGTACCACCACCACCTCCGCAACCCGTCTACTTTCCCCCACCCCAGCGGGCAGCCCTGAGCCGGCGCTAGCAGTAGCCCTCTTCTCCCTCTTCTCCCTGCCCCTTCTCATTCGTCCCTTTCTAGCTAACCGCCTGCCGGCAAGTGGCTGACACCCAATACCCAGCCTAATCTCCTCCCTCATGTGCATGCCCCTTGGTTGCAGGTCTGATGGGCACCTCCCCCCCCCCTTTTTCCCATTTCCCCCTTACCCGCCACAACACAGCCTCCGCCCGGGCTGCCCCGGCTCAGCCCTACTGGCCTCCTGCCCCTTGGCCCCCTCCTTCTTCCTTCCGCTGCGGGACAAGTGAAAACAATTGCGCTATGTATGTCTTGGGCTTCTTGACTTCCTTGCTGTGTGGACAGTAGCACCCACAGATGATGACGAGACATTGGGCTGCTTGGCTTAGTGATTGACATTGAAAAGGATTGGGGTGATGTGTGTCATGTCCCTGCCGTGCATCATAACTTTGGCTCCTGTAAGATCATGTTGAGTATGCAACATCATGTTGATGCAAGCGTATGACACAAAGCCTTGAAGTCTCAATGATACCTAGTCTTCTAATGTAATAGTGGGAGGGTAGGATGTTTTGTGTAAAGCTGACAACCGGTTAGTGCATGGATGGCCCGCTTGTACGGATAACCCATCTTCGCACCGTTCTCGTGTTCTTGCCCTTGCTAGCAAAACGTGCCTTACCAAGCTTTAATGTAGTGCACTACTCACGAGACGCAAGTGATAGCATGGTTTGCAGCTGCAAGCCTGATACCCCTAGTGTCGCCCTCATGCACCGACCACATGCACACACTACATTGTTATGAATGCGTCTCCAGGACCTAGCTGTGTGTTGTTGACCATACAAGGGGCATAACACGCACCACACCCTAGCATGTGGCTGGATCACTGTCAGGCCTGCACTTGCTAGGCATGGCCGTGATGCATACATGCAAAGGGGGTATGTAGCGAGTGGCTACCACGTTTGCAGCATCAGCGCATCACCACGTGGTGGTGTTGTCCATACAAGGGGCATGTGGCGCACCACACCCTAGCATTAGGCTGGATCTGGTGAGCCTCCACTATAGGTACCATCCGTGGTCCAGCTAGCTGTGACACAGTGGGTGTGGATCACTGCCAGGCCTGCACTTGCTAAGCATGACCGTGATGCATACACGTGAGAACTTGCATGACTTCATGTTGAGCCCATGTGCACCTGTGTTTGTGCACCTTGCTTTGAAGAGCGTTACAGAAAGTCCCGAACCCCTAACGGCTGACGGCTTAAGCGGTGTAAGCCACCTATCATACATGCAAAGGGTGTGTGTAGCAGGTGGCTACCACGTTTGCGGCCTTATCGCATCACCGCGTGGTGGTGTTGTCCAAACAAGGGGCGTAGGTATCATTTGAGAAGAGGACCTGACCACCACCGTTTTCTTCATTACATTTTGACCATTCACAGCTTACAAATCACGTTGTGTGGGATGGAACTGAACGGAATCTCAGGACAGCCTTTTGAAAGCTTTTGTACCATGCAACATTCTTCTTAAATGGGCTCAAAGTTGCTGCTGATTGCAACTCAAGACTGCACTGCCACACACCTACAGCCTGCTGCTGTTGTCCATGTATTGCTCATGCACTACAACCTGCTGCTGCTGCTCATGCACTGCAGCCTGCTGCTGCTCATGCACTGCAGCACACCTACAGGCAGGGCAGGGCTGGGCAGGGCAGGGAGGGGCAACGCAAGGCTGGGGTGGGGTGGGGCAGGGCTGGGATGGGGTGGGGCAGGGCTAGGCAGGGAGGGGAGGGGCAACGCAAGGTTGGGATGGGGTGGGGCAGGGCTGGGATGGGGTGGGGTAGGGCTGGGATGGGGTGGGGCAGGGCTGGGAGGGGGTGGGGCAGGGCTGGGAGGGGGTGGGGCAGGGCTGGGCAGGGAGGGGAGGGGCAACGCAAGGTTGGGATGGGGTGGGGCAGGGCTGGGATGGGGTGGGGTAGGGCTGGGAGGGGGTGGGGCAGGGCTGGGAGGGGGTGGGGCAGGGCTGGGCAGGGAGGGGAGGGGCAATGCAAGGCTGGGAGGGGGTGGGGCAAGGCTAGGAGGGGGTAGGGCAGGGCAAGGCAGGGAGGGGCAACGCAACTGATGCCACTGTTGCCGCCACTGCCGCTGTCGATGAGGTGAGGGCAGCAAAGGGGGGGGCTGCACCTGCTGCTGCTGCCGTCCCTGCCCAGGTGACAGCAGCAGGAGGGGGGGGTGCACCTGTTGCTGCTGCTGTCCCTGCTCAAGTGAGGGCAGCAGAGGTGGGGGGTGCACCTGTTGCTGTGCATGCTGTTCTGCCTCCACATCATTGTCAAGACTGTTTACATCATCACAATCTTCGTCACCACCTGTGTGCGTAGAAGCATGAGATCATGAGAATCAGCAGTATGTAGCAGTAGCATGTGCAGCTGGCATGCTTTTGATTGTTATTACCAGGGAGACACTTCCTCTTTAGCCTTGGTGGTGCTCGTTTGACCGTGCCAGAGCTGAGATCTATCTCCTGCTTTTGATCAGGTATCAACATGTGAATGGCAAACTCTATCACGACCTCTAATAAGTTCCACATGCCAAGAAGCTGTATAACGAGCAATCTGACACTCTTACCTTGGGCTGGAGATTAGCCAACTTCAGCTTGTCAAGGACTTGCCGAAGGCCTTGTAGTGCGTTGGTGACAGCTTTCCAGCCTTCAGGAGACTCGCTGGTGATGGTGGTGAAAAGCAGACCCAGGTCGTTCACGAAAGTAGGATGCATGGCTGCTCCTTTGTCAATGTCCGGACCAAACAAGCTATAGTGGTCACAGCTGCGGTACCCTGGGGAGGCGCTATACCACACGCAATTCAATCGGCGAAACTTCTGAGAAAACTCATGTTGCGTATCGACGACCTAGCCTTGCTTATATACTTGTTGTTCTGCAGTGTCAACGCGGTAACCTTTTGGGTCTCAACAGCGAGCACAGTGCTATCAATGATGGTCATGTTTAGCTCTGTCATCCTGTGTAGGAGGCCCACAGATGGCGATTTCCAACGCGGGGTTCAACGCAGTGAGCGGTCACACGTTTGCCATCTGCTCTATTGAGGCGCATTGGTGCGGATGCCGCACATCCCACACTAAGCCGACGAAGTGGGTGCGGCAGAACGCCTCAGGAAGGGGTCGGGGCAATTTCTCCCTCCCACACGGTAGCAATTTCTCAACCCCGCGGAGAAATTCAACGGTGTGATCTATCTGGTATAACTTGTTAGAGATGTAATAAAGTGCATTTCAAAGTTAACCTTACAAGCATTTGTTTGTGAGGAAGAATGGACATCAACCTATCAGCCAGATGCATGTGTACGCCCATGCTTCAACCGCCCGTCGGCTTCCAATTGACACACCACCGTCTGCGCCAAGCGCACAGCCCATCCGTACACATCTTTGTTAGCAAACGCGGACTGTGGCAAAGGTGTATCATGCCCTGTCAGGTGCTGCAACATGCTTGGTCGATTCACCGCCTCCCTCATGGCATGCTGCCAGCTTGCGTTGAAAGCTGCCCGCTCGTGGTAGTCCTCAGGCACGTCAAGGGCCTCACCAACACTGGCCAGACTTGCTTCATCACTGTCATTGCTACTGGCGTCACAAGCTTGCGGGCTGCCATTGGAGCAGGCTGCTACCCACCGCTCTGTTGCTGCCAATGCAGGCAGGGCATTGAAGTGCTGGGCAGGAGGCTGCGCGTTGCTAGCAGCGCCACTTGGTGCATCTTCATCACCACTTGTGCTGGTGTTTCCCTGATGATCACGACCATCGTTGTTGTGGTTGCTGGCTGTATTCTGGCCTGTTCCCTCTGCATCAACAGGTGCATATCCTGCAGCACAACATGCACGACCAGATTCAAGGCAGGCACTGTCATGTGGTTGCTTGCAACCATCATTTGCACCACTGCACTTACGCATGATGATGCGGCGTTCATCCTTGGCACGCTTGAGCATGTGCCGCATGGCAGCTATCAGCACGGGCTTGTGCCTCCTGGTGAAACGGGTGATGTGCAGGTCACGGCGGCCGTCAGCCCCCGCCACAGTGTGCAGGCCAATGGTGTCATGCAAGCAGAGGGCACCACCCCACACTGAGACCTCTCCAGCAGCCCACGCTCTGGTGCTTTGGTCGCATGTCCCATTCAACAGGTTGATGCCTACAAACTCTGTCGTGCACTGGTGCCGCATTTTCCAGGTAGAACCTGCAAGGGAAAGGGTGGAAGCGCATTGCAACGGGAGCTTGCAAGAGACTATTGCAGTTGTATTTTGCGCCACAGTACACATTTTGCACCCAGCACGTACAGTACCTTTGACCCGCTCTGGGTGCTTCAGCTCAAATGCCATCACAACCGCATGCACCACCGTCTGCATGAGGTCACCGCTGGCGGTGCCATTCTTTAGGGCCTGCAGCTGACCATCCTCAAGGATGTCAAGGTCATGCAGTAGGTCAAGGTCCAGTGCGATCAAGTCAGTCTTGCTGCCTGTCATCTGGAAAGTGGCGACGCTGACCTCCAGCCATGGGGCGCCTGCGCAAGCAGTAAATGATGACAATACAGTACGAGTCAGTCCTGGTCAGCAGCAGCGACGCTACAAGCTAAATGACATATGCAGCTGGGACGCAACTCACCATCCACAGCCACCACCAGCACACCAGGGTCGCCCAGCCAGCTGCTCCAAACTTTAGCTGCATTCTTCATGTTGTCCCCGTACGTCTCAGATCTGCCTTGCCATACCATGGTTTCCAAGCCATCTAGCAGGTGTAGACTGGCACCCTGATATGCATCAAAGCAACACCTGCAAACCAGTCACACACAGCACCGACTACAGTGACTGCAGTGACTGCAGTGACCAGATAATACACACGGACTTCTCAGATTCGGTACATCAGTAAAAGTCAGAAAGTTTGAAGCCCCAACCGCCAGCTCCGCCAGGCCGCAGCCGCACCCAGCCGCAACTAGCCGTTCCCAGCACGCTGCGAGGCAGCCAAAGCGCTGGCTCCCTGCGCCCGCCCCCACCCCAACGCTGAACGCTCCTCAACTACGCAATGCAGCCAGGTAACCCACGCCGAGAGCGGGGCGCAGGCCACACCGTGAAGTTCAGCACGAGCGGTGCTGCCCCGCAGCCAGCCCAGCCTATGCGAAGGCGAAGCCGCCCTGGTCAGCCTGCTCCCATGCGTGCATCTCAACGTGCAACCCACGACCAGCCGGAGCTCTAGGACCGCCGCATCCCAGCCCTGCCCCACCCCCTCCCAGCCTTGCGTTGCCCCTCCCGTCCCTGCCCAGCCCTGCCCCACCCCCTCCCAGACCTGCCCCACCCCCTCCAAGCCTTGCGTTGCACCTCCCCTCCCTGCCCAGCCCTGCCCCACCCCCTCCCAGCATTGCGTTGCCCCTCCCCTCCCCTCCCAGCCCTGCCCCACCCCCTCCCAACCTTGCGTTGCACCTCCCCTCCCTGCCCAGCCCTCCCCCACCCCCTCCCAGCCTTGCGTTGCACCTCCCCTCCCTGCCCAGCCCTGCCCCACCCCCTCCCAGCCCTGCCCCACCCCCTCCCAGCCCTGCCCCACCCCCTCCCAGCATTGCGTTGACCCTCCCCTCCCTGCCCAGCCCTGCCCCACCCCCTCCCAGCCCTGCCCCACCCCTTCCAAGCCTTGCGTTGCACCTCCCCTCCCTGCCCAGCCCTGCCCCACCCCCTCCCAGCATTGCGTTGCCCCTCCCCTCCCCTCCCCTCCCAGCCCTGCCCCACCCCCTCCCAACCTTGCGTTGCACCTCCCCTCCCTGCCCAGCCCTGCCCCACCCCCTCCCAGCCCTGCCCCACCCCCTCCCAGCCCTGCCCCACCCCCTCCCAGCATTGCGTTGACCCTCCCCTCCCTGCCCAGCCCTGCCCCACCCCCTCCCAGCCCTGCCCCAACCCCATCCCAGCCCTGCCTAGCCCTGCCCCACCCCCTCCCAGCCCTGCCTAGCCCTGCCCCAACCCCTTCCCAGCCCTGCCTAGCCCTGCCCCACCCCCTCCCAGCCCTGCCCCACCCCATCCCAGCCTTGCGTTGCCCCTCCCTGCCTTGCCCTGCCCTGCCCTGCCCTGCCCTGCCCTGCCCTGCCCTGCCCTGCCCTGCCCTGCCCTGCCCTGCCCTGCCCTGCCCTGCCCTGCCCTGCCCTGCCCTGCCCTGCCCTGCCCTGCCCTGCCCTGCCCTGCCCTGCCCTGCCCTGCCCTGCCCTGCCCTGCCCTGCCCTGCCCTGCCCTGCCCTGCCCTGCCCTGCCCTGCCCTGCCCTGCCCTGCCCTGCCCTGCCCTGCCCTGCCCTGCCCTGCCCTGCCCTGCCCTGCCCTGCCCTGCCCTGCCCTGCCCTGCCCTGCCCTGCCCTGCCCTGCCCTGCCCTGCCCTGCCCTGCCCTGCCCTGCCCTGCCCTGCCCTGCCCTGCCCTGCCCTACCTGTTGGTGTGTGGCAGTGCAGGCTGCAAGTGGCAGTGCAGGCTGCAGGTAGCAGCAGGCTACAGGTAGCAGCAGGTTGCAGGTGTGCTGCAGTGCATGAGCAGCAGCAGCAGGCTGCAGTGCATGTGTTACAGTGCATGAGCAGCAGCAGCGGGCTGTAATGCATGAGCAGCTGTGCAAGGACAGCAGCAGCAGCAGGCTGTAGGTGTGTGGCAGTGCATGAGCAGCAGCAGCAGGCTGCAGTGCATGTGCTGCAGTCCATGAGCAGCGACAGCAGCGGGCTGTAGTGCATGAGCAGCAGTGCAAGGACAGCAGCAGCAGCAGGCTGTAGGTGTGTGGCAGTGCAGGCTGCAGGTAGCAGCAGGCTGTAGGTGTGCTTCAGTGCATGAGCCGCAGCAGCAACAGGCAGTAATGCATGACCAGCAGTGCAATGACAGCAACATGTGCGGTGTGTGTCTGGTTGCTTGCAAGCTCATTTCAAGGCATAGATCTGGCATGGTCTGCGGTGGTCCTAATAGCTCCATGCAAATAAAGGCATGCAATTTTGCGATTGTTCAACCATGCCATTGCTTGTGTAGCCGCATATGGACACCACATTGGTTGTTTAAGACGGTTTCCCCGGTGATGGGCAATTGCAACTCGAATATCAAGGTATACAATAGACCTAGCGCACTTGACCGTGCCAGTTGCAGCGTCGATGTAATACCGCATGGTCCATATGGTTGAATCTAATGAGGATCACTGCCAGGCCTGCACTTGCTAAGCATGACCGTGATGCATACATGCAAAGGGGGTATGTAGCAGGTGGCTACCACGTTTGCGGCCTTAGCGCATCACCGCGTGATGGTGTTGTCCTTTGCATGTATGCATCACGGTCATGCTTAGCAAGTGCAGGCCTGGCAGTGATCCTCATTAGATTCAACCATATGGACCATGCGGTATTACATCGACGCTGCAACTGGCACGGTCAAGTGCGCTAGGTCTATTGTATACCTTGATATTCGAGTTGCAATTGCCCATCACCGGGGAAACCGTCTTAAACAACCAATGTGGTGTCCATATGCGGCTACACAAGCAATGGCATGGTTGAACAATCGCAAAATTGCATGCCTTTATTTGCATGGAGCTATTAGGACCACCGCAGACCATGCCAGATCTATGCCTTGAAATGAGCTTGCAAGCAACCAGACACACACCGCACATGTTGCTGTCATTGCACTGCTGGTCATGCATTACTGCCTGTTGCTGCTGCGGCTCATGCACTGAAGCACACCTACAGCCTGCTGCTACCTGCAGCCTGCACTGCCACACACCTACAGCCTGCTGCTGCTGCTGTCCTTGCACTGCTGCTCATGCACTACAGCCCGCTGCTGTCGCTGCTCATGGACTGCAGCACATGCACTGCAGCCTGCTGCTGCTGCTCATGCACTGCCACACACCTACAGCCTGCTGCTGCTGCTGTCCTTGCACAGCTGCTCATGCATTACAGCCCGCTGCTGCTGCTCATGCACTGTAACACATGCACTGCAGCCTGCTGCTGCTGCTCATGCACTGCAGCACACCTGCAACCTGCTGCTACCTGTAGCCTGCTGCTACCTGCAGCCTGCACTGCCACTTGCAGCCTGCACTGCCACACACCAACAGGTAGGGCAGGGCAGGGCAGGGCAGGGCAGGGCAGGGCAGGGCAGGGCAGGGCAGGGCAGGGCAGGGCAGGGCAGGGCAGGGCAGGGCAGGGCAGGGCAGGGCAGGGCAGGGCAGGGCAGGGCAGGGCAGGGCAGGGCAGGGCAGGGCAGGGCAGGGCAGGGCAGGGCAGGGCAGGGCAGGGCAGGGCAGGGCAGGGCAGGGCAGGGCAGGGCAGGGCAGGGCAGGGCAGGGCAGGGCAGGGCAGGGCAGGGCAGGGCAGGGCAGGGCAGGGCAGGGCAGGGCAGGGCAGGGCAGGGCAGGGCAGGGCAGGGCAGGGCAGGGCAGGGCAGGGCAGGGCAGGGCAGGGCAGGGCAGGGCAGGGCAGGGCAGGGCAGGGCAGGGCAGGGCAGGGCAGGGCAGGGCAGGGCAGGGCAGGGCAGGGCAGGGCAGGGCAGGGCAGGGCAGGGCAGGGCAGGGCAGGGCAGGGCAGGGCAGGGCAGGGCAGGGCAGGGCAGGGCAGGGCAGGGCAGGGCAGGGCAGGGCAGGGCAGGGCAGGGCAGGGCAGGGCAGGGCAGGGCAGGGCAGGGCAGGGCAGGGCAGGGCAGGGCAGGGCAGGGCAGGGCAGGGCAGGGCAGGGCAGGGCAGGGCAGGGCAGGGCAGGGCAGGGCAGGGCAGGGCAGGGCAGGGCAGGGCAGGGCAGGGCAGGGCAGGGCAGGGCAGGGCAGGGCAGGGCAGGGCAGGGCAGGGCAGGGCAGGGCAGGGCAGGGCAGGGCTGGGAAGGGGTTGGGGCAGGGCTAGGCAGGGCTGGGAGGGGGTGGGGCAGGGCTAGGCAGGGCTGGGATGGGGTTGGGGCAGGGCTGGGAGGGGGTGGGGCAGGGCTGGGCAGGGAGGGGAGGGTCAACGCAATGCTGGGAGGGGGTGGGGCAGGGCTGGGAGGGGGTGGGGCAGGGCTGGGAGGGGGTGGGGCAGGGCTGGGCAGGGAGGGGAGGTGCAACGCAAGGTTGGGAGGGGGTGGGGCAGGGCTGGGAGGGGAGGGGAGGGGAGGGGCAACGCAATGCTGGGAGGGGGTGGGGCAGGGCTGGGCAGGGAGGGGAGGTGCAACGCAAGGCTTGGAAGGGGTGGGGCAGGGCTGGGAGGGGGTGGGGCAGGGCTGGGCAGGGAGGGGAGGGTCAACGCAATGCTGGGAGGGGGTGGGGCAGGGCTGGGAGGGGGCAGGGCAGGGCAGGGCAGGGCAGGGCAGGGCAGGGCAGGGCAGGGCAGGGCAGGGCAGGGCAGGGCAGGGCAGGGCAGGGCAGGGCAGGGCAGGGCAGGGCAGGGCAGGGCAGGGCAGGGCAGGGCAGGGCAGGGCAGGGCAGGGCAGGGCAGGGCAGGGCAGGGCAGGGCAGGGCAGGGCAGGGCAGGGCAGGGCAGGGCAGGGCAGGGCAGGGCAGGGCAGGGCAGGGCAGGGCAGGGCAGGGCAGGGCAGGGCAGGGCAGGGCAGGGCAGGGCAGGGCAGGGCAGGGCAGGGCAGGGCAGGGCAGGGCAGGGCAGGGCAGGGCAGGGCAGGGCAGGGCAGGGCAGGGCAGGGCAGGGCAGGGCAGGGCAGGGCAGGGCAGGGCAGGGCAGGGCAGGGCAGGGCAGGGCAGGGCAGGGCAGGGCAGGGCAGGGCAGGGCAGGGCAGGGCAGGGCAGGGCAGGGCAGGGCAGGGCAGGGCAGGGCAGGGCAGGGCAGGGCAGGGCAGGGCAGGGCAGGGCAGGGCAGGGCAGGGCAGGGCAGGGCAGGGCAGGGCAGGGCAGGGCAGGGCAGGGCAGGGCAGGGCAGGGCAGGGCAGGGCAGGGCAGGGCAGGGCAGGGCAGGGCAGGGCAGGGCAGGGCAGGGCAGGGCAGGGCAGGGCAGGGCAGGGCAGGGCAGGGCAGGGCAGGGCAGGGCAGGGCAGGGCAGGGCAGGGCAGGGCAGGGCAGGGCAGGGCAGGGCAGGGCAGGGCAGGGCAGGGCAGGGCAGGGCAGGGCAGGGCAGGGCAGGGCAGGGCAGGGCAGGGCAGGGCAGGGCAGGGCAGGGCAGGGCAGGGCAGGGCAGGGCAGGGCAGGGCAGGGCAGGGCAGGGCAGGGCAGGGCAGGGCAGGGCAGGGCAGGGCAGGGCAGGGCAGGGCAGGGCAGGGCAGGGCAGGGCAGGGCAGGGCAGGGCAGGGCAGGGCAGGGCAGGGCAGGGCAGGGCAGGGCAGGGCAGGGCAGGGCAGGGCAGGGCAGGGCAGGGCAGGGCAGGGCAGGGCAGGGCAGGGCAGGGCAGGGCAGGGCAGGGCAGGGCAGGGCAGGGCAGGGCAGGGCAGGGCAGGGCAGGGCAGGGCAGGGCAGGGCAGGGCAGGGCAGGGCAGGGCAGGGCAGGGCAGGGCAGGGCAGGGCAGGGCAGGGCAGGGCAGGGCAGGGCAGGGCAGGGCAGGGCAGGGCAGGGCAGGGCAGGGCAGGGCAGGGCAGGGCAGGGCAGGGCAGGGCAGGGCAGGGCAGGGCAGGGCAGGGCAGGGCAGGGCAGGGCAGGGCAGGGCAGGGCAGGGCAGGGCAGGGCAGGGCAGGGCAGGGCAGGGCAGGGCAGGGCAGGGCAGGGCAGGGCAGGGCAGGGCAGGGCAGGGCAGGGCAGGGCAGGGCAGGGCAGGGCAGGGCAGGGCAGGGCAGGGCAGGGCAGGGCAGGGCAGGGCAGGGCAGGGCAGGGCAGGGCAGGGCAGGGCAGGGCAGGGCAGGGCAGGGCAGGGCAGGGCAGGGCAGGGCAGGGCAGGGCAGGGCAGGGCAGGGCAGGGCAGGGCAGGGCAGGGCAGGGCAGGGCAGGGCAGGGCAGGGCAGGGCAGGGCAGGGCAGGGCAGGGCAGGGCAGGGCAGGGCAGGGCAGGGCAGGGCAGGGCAGGGCAGGGCAGGGCAGGGCAGGGCAGGGCAGGGCAGGGCAGGGCAGGGCAGGGCAGGGCAGGGCAGGGCAGGGCAGGGCAGGGCAGGGCAGGGCAGGGCAGGGCAGGGCAGGGCAGGGCAGGGCAGGGCAGGGCAGGGCAGGGCAGGGCAGGGCAGGGCAGGGCAGGGCAGGGCAGGGCAGGGCAGGGCAGGGCAGGGCAGGGCAGGGCAGGGCAGGGCAGGGCAGGGCAGGGCAGGGCAGGGCAGGGCAGGGCAGGGCAGGGCAGGGCAGGGCAGGGCAGGGCAGGGCAGGGCAGGGCAGGGCAGGGCAGGGCAGGGCAGGGCAGGGCAGGGCAGGGCAGGGCAGGGCAGGGCAGGGCAGGGCAGGGCAGGGCAGGGCAGGGCAGGGCA
>JASKMD010000008.1:16682799-16762028 GCA_030144725.1 Haematococcus lacustris | reverse complement strand
GGCAGGGCAGGGCAGGGCAGGGCAGGGCAGGGCAGGGCAGGGCAGGGCAGGGCAGGGCAGGGCAGGGCAGGGCAGGGCAGGGCAGGGCAGGGCAGGGCAGGGCAGGGCAGGGCAGGGCAGGGCAGGGCAGGGCAGGGCAGGGCAGGGCAGGGCAGGGCAGGGCAGGGCAGGGCAGGGCAGGGCAGGGCAGGGCAGGGCAGGGCAGGGCAGGGCAGGGCAGGGCAGGGCAGGGCAGGGCAGGGCAGGGCAGGGCAGGGCAGGGCAGGGCAGGGCAGGGCAGGGCAGGGCAGGGCAGGGCAGGGCAGGGCAGGGCAGGGCAGGGCAGGGCAGGGCAGGGCAGGGCAGGGCAGGGCAGGGCAGGGCAGGGCAGGGCAGGGCAGGGCAGGGCAGGGCAGGGCAGGGCAGGGCAGGGCAGGGCAGGGCAGGGCAGGGCAGGGCAGGGCAGGGCAGGGCAGGGCAGGGCAGGGCAGGGCAGGGCAGGGCAGGGCAGGGCAGGGCAGGGCAGGGCAGGGCAGGGCAGGGCAGGGCAGGGCAGGGCAGGGCAGGGCAGGGCAGGGCAGGGCAGGGCAGGGCAGGGCAGGGCAGGGCAGGGCAGGGCAGGGCAGGGCAGGGCAGGGCAGGGCAGGGCAGGGCAGGGCAGGGCAGGGCAGGGCAGGGCAGGGCAGGGCAGGGCAGGGCAGGGCAGGGCAGGGCAGGGCAGGGCAGGGCAGGGCAGGGCAGGGCAGGGCAGGGCAGGGCAGGGCAGGGCAGGGCAGGGCAGGGCAGGGCAGGGCAGGGCAGGGCAGGGCAGGGCAGGGCAGGGCAGGGCAGGGCAGGGCAGGGCAGGGCAGGGCAGGGCAGGGCAGGGCAGGGCAGGGCAGGGCAGGGCAGGGCAGGGCAGGGCAGGGCAGGGCAGGGCAGGGCAGGGCAGGGCAGGGCAGGGCAGGGCAGGGCAGGGCAGGGCAGGGCAGGGCAGGGCAGGGCAGGGCAGGGCAGGGCAGGGCAGGGCAGGGCAGGGCAGGGCAGGGCAGGGCAGGGCAGGGCAGGGCAGGGCAGGGCAGGGCAGGGCAGGGCAGGGCAGGGCAGGGCAGGGCAGGGCAGGGCAGGGCAGGGCAGGGCAGGGCAGGGCAGGGCAGGGCAGGGCAGGGCAGGGCAGGGCAGGGCAGGGCAGGGCAGGGCAGGGCAGGGCAGGGCAGGGCAGGGCAGGGCAGGGCAGGGCAGGGCAGGGCAGGGCAGGGCAGGGCAGGGCAGGGCAGGGCAGGGCAGGGCAGGGCAGGGCAGGGCAGGGCAGGGCAGGGCAGGGCAGGGCAGGGCAGGGCAGGGCAGGGCAGGGCAGGGCAGGGCAGGGCAGGGCAGGGCAGGGCAGGGCAGGGCAGGGCAGGGCAGGGCAGGGCAGGGCAGGGCAGGGCAGGGCAGGGCAGGGCAGGGCAGGGCAGGGCAGGGCAGGGCAGGGCAGGGCAGGGCAGGGCAGGGCAGGGCAGGGCAGGGCAGGGCAGGGCAGGGCAGGGCAGGGCAGGGCAGGGCAGGGCAGGGCAGGGCAGGGCAGGGCAGGGCAGGGCAGGGCAGGGCAGGGCAGGGCAGGGCAGGGCAGGGCAGGGCAGGGCAGGGCAGGGCAGGGCAGGGCAGGGCAGGGCAGGGCAGGGCAGGGCAGGGCAGGGCAGGGCAGGGCAGGGCAGGGCAGGGCAGGGCAGGGCAGGGCAGGGCAGGGCAGGGCAGGGCAGGGCAGGGCAGGGCAGGGCAGGGCAGGGCAGGGCAGGGCAGGGCAGGGCAGGGCAGGGCAGGGCAGGGCAGGGCAGGGCAGGGCAGGGCAGGGCAGGGCAGGGCAGGGCAGGGCAGGGCAGGGCAGGGCAGGGCAGGGCAGGGCAGGGCAGGGCAGGGCAGGGCAGGGCAGGGCAGGGCAGGGCAGGGCAGGGCAGGGCAGGGCAGGGCAGGGCAGGGCAGGGCAGGGCAGGGCAGGGCAGGGCAGGGCAGGGCAGGGCAGGGCAGGGCAGGGCAGGGCAGGGCAGGGCAGGGCAGGGCAGGGCAGGGCAGGGCAGGGCAGGGCAGGGCAGGGCAGGGCAGGGCAGGGCAGGGCAGGGCAGGGCAGGGCAGGGCAGGGCAGGGCAGGGCAGGGCAGGGCAGGGCAGGGCAGGGCAGGGCAGGGCAGGGCAGGGCAGGGCAGGGCAGGGCAGGGCAGGGAGGGGCAACGCAAGGCTGGGATGGGGTGGGGCAACGCAAGGCTGGGATGGGGTGGGGCAGGGCTGGGAGGGGGTGGGGCAGGGCTAGGCAGGGCTGGGAAGGGGTTGGGGCAGGGCTAGGCAGGGCTGGGAGGGGGTGGGGCAGGGCTAGGCAGGGCTGGGATGGGGTTGGGGCAGGGCTGGGAGGGGGTGGGGCAGGGCTGGGCAGGGAGGAAAGGGTCAACGCAATGCTGGGAGGGGGTGGGGCAGGGCTGGGAGGGGGTGGGGCAGGGCTGGGCAGGGAGGGGAGGTGCAACGCAAGGCTGGGAGGGGGTGGGGCAGGGCTGGTCAGGGAGGGGAGGTGCAACGCAAGGCTGGGAGGGGGTGGGGCAGGGCTGGGAGGGGTGGGGCAGGGCTGGGCAGGGAGGGGAGGTGCAACGCAAGGTTGGGAGGGGGTGGGGCAGGGCTGGGAGGGGAGGGGAGGGGAGGGGCAACGCAATGCTGGGAGGGGGTGGGGCAGGGCTGGGCAGGGAGGGGAGGTGCAACGCAAGGCTTGGAGGGGGTGGGGCAGGGCTGGGAGGGGGTGGGGCAGGGCTGGGCAGGGAGGGGAGGGGCAACGCAAGGCTGGGAGGGGGTGGGGCAGGGCTGGGCAGGGACGGGAGGGGCAACGCAAGGCTGGGAGGGGGTGGGGCAGGGCTGGGATGCGGCGGTCCTAGAGCTCCGGCTGGTCGTGGGTTGCACGTTGAGATGCACGCATGGGAGCAGGCTGACCAGGGCGGCTTCGCCTTCGCATAGGCTGGGCTGGCTGCGGGGCAGCACCGCTCGTGCTGAACTTCACGGTGTGGCCTGCGCCCCGCTCTCGGCGTGGGTTACCTGGCTGCATTGCGTAGTTGAGGAGCGTTCGTGGCGCCCGCCACAATGGAGGTATCCGCCACTGCCAAGGCAACTACTTACCAGTTTGGAACGTATCGCTCTCGCCTGTGCCAGGCCAGCGCGACGTCGGGGCCCAGGAGGGCTCATCGCATTTTTCGGTATCAATGTCGCGAACCGTGCGAGAAATGTAGCGATGTGGGCGCCTAGCGACTACACAGGGTCCAACCCGTCGGGGATACCCCCGAGGACGCCGCCGATCGCCCCCTGTGATGAGCTCGACCCATGCCACAATCACCCTCTGTCACATGTTGTCATTGTATGTACCACACAAGGTGATGGAGCATGTCTTGGACCGCATCCCGGAATATAGACCCGCCCAGCTATCAGTGAAAGGTGGAAGCACGTGGAAAGGACCACTGGCCAAAAAGTTTATGGTCTTGACAGAAGCCCAGGAATGATGGGGTCAAGGCTTTAGCAGAGTGCACGGTAGCGAAACAAAGTCCACGCACGGTGCTGCTGACACCTCAGTGAGATGCTCTGCTTGCTTGGAGGCTGGGTTAGGCAGGTCTCGCGCCAGGTGTCAGGAAGGGCCCGGGCCATGAGGGGTCCCGACCCAACCCAGGGAATCTTGCGCTTCGACCTGCGACCCACGTACGGTCGCACCCCGTTGAGCCCCAGGTTGCAGCGAGCGACCATGTTCACAGTCCGCGGGAATGGCGGGCGGAGTGATCTGGGAGGCTTCAGTCCAAAACGTGAGTTTCAGCGCGCGTGACTTACCGCGATAGCCTCAGCTACCCTCCACTAGCGCGTGGTGCGATGCGCAGGCCTGGCACGGATTGGCGGGACCAACGGCCGGGGTGACCTGCAGCGAACCTGGTGTATTAACAAAAAGTGCTCCCAACGAACACGTAACAGCCATCCAACACCATCGCAGGTCACAAGGAGCATCGCATTGCGCGGCTTCGCCGCGCTGATAGACCTTCGCCTACGAACACAGCCCAGTCGAGGACGCGCGTGCCGCCATGAAGCTGTGCCTGCGCCACAGGGCGGTGTGTGAGGGCATGGCAAGGGCTGCGCAGGGGGAGCAGGGGCAGAGCCAGGGTGAGGGAGGGAGGGACAGAGGGTGCAGCTCCATCATACTCCGCTGCCTCTGGTCAGAGCGGTAGCTAGGCAAGCTGAGGATAGAGGGAAGAGGATGGCGGTGCTTGTCCTTGTCTAACGTGGGGCTGTGCCCAGCTCCCTCCCTTCAAGACGAGCATCTGCTGACCTCTCCTGGCCCTGCTCCTGCCTAGCACTGCCTGTTGGCTGCCGACGCTCATCAGCTTTCTTTTGCCATGCCTCAGCTGCGCTCCTTCCAGCCTCGCTCCCTCTGCAAGCACGACTGCGACTGTACCTGACGACTGCCATAAGCCAAGTTCAGCGTTTTCATGATTACATACAGTGTTTACGCAAATGCAGATGGCTTATGCTTATGATGTGTACGCTTGTCCAGGGAGCATCCTGCTCCATGTACTGTTTTGAACCGAGCGCATTGTATACATTATAATTGAGGTGGTAGGTCGCATCACTCAGGCAAATTAGTAACAGCATTTTTTAGATTCGGAGCCTCGGACTTGGTACATAGTCAAATGAAGGCATTGTAAGATTGGGGGTTGAAACTTAAATTCGTGATTTTGCGCGGTTGGTGAGATACGGCCATGCTACAGTACTGTAGGTATCTACAGTACTGTCGGGGTACCTCGCGAGTACACGAACAGTACTGTAGACACCTTCAGTACTGTAGGCACCTACAGTACTGTAGGTGTCTACAGTACTGTCGGGGTACCTCGAGAGACCACTTACAGTACTGTAGGTATCTACAGTACTGTAGACATTTACAGTACTGTAGACATCTACAGTACTGTAGACACCTACAGTACTGTAGACATCTACAGTACTGTAGACATCTACAGTACCTCGAGGTACCTCGAGGTACCTCGAGAGACCACTTACAATACTGTAGGTACCTACAGTACTGTAGACATCTACATTACTGTAGACATCTACAGTACTGTAGACATCTACAGTACTGTAGACATCTACAGTACCTCGAGGTACCTCGAGGTACCTCGAGAGACCACTTACAGTACTGTAGGTACCTACAGTACTGTAGACATCTACAGTACTGTAGACATCTACAGTACTGTAGACATCTACAGTACTGTAGACATCTACAGTACCTCGAGGTACCTCGAGGTACCTCGAGAGACCACTTACAGTACTGTAGCCTTTAAGCACTTAAAAAAAATCTGAACATCTCACTTGCATTCAGGCATCCGTCCAACACTTAGTCGCAGCATCGTGTAGCCGGTATGGCAGCGATGGCATCGCACGAGGTTACCCATACTCGCAGCCGCATCTAGCCCATACTCGCAGCCACATACTCGGCAATCAACCTCGCGGCCACACAGCTGGTCCAGCAGCGCAGAAGCATACCTGTGAGGCAGCTCGGTGCGAGGATCTCACCTCGCAGCCAGCCTCGCAGCCACATACTCGGCAGCCACATCTAGCCCATACCTCGCGGCCACACAGCTGGTCCAGCAGCGCAGAAGCATACCTGTGAGGCAGCTCGGTGCGAGGATCTCACCTCGCAGCCAGCCTCGCAGCCATTTTCCTCGCAGCCAGCCTCGCAGCCAGTTTCGCAGCCAGCCTCGCAGCCAGCATCGCAGCCAGCATCGCAGCTAGCCTCGCGGCCAGTTTCCTCGCAACGATTCTCCGCAATGAATCGCAAGCATTGATGCACCAACGCAAGGCAGGTGCAACGTGTTGTGAGCAGCCAAGAGGCCAGGAGGACCATGGTAAGAGCTTAGGATCAAGGTAAGAGCTTAGAAGGAGCTAGCATTGCGCAACATAGCCCTTAGTATCCAGCCTAACCGCTACCACACCTGGTTGCTGCAGGTCTTACAATCACGCCTAGTACCCCCCTGATTACCACCCCCTCCCAGTCCCCCTCACCACCACCACCACCACCACCACCACCACCACCACCACCACCACCACCACCACCACCACCACCACCACCACCATTTCATCACCTCTCACAACGATCCCACTGTTGCCTCCCTTGTGTTGCAGCCCAGCCCAGCCCAGCCCAGCCCAGCCCAGCCCAGCCCAGCCCAGCCCAGCCCAGCCCAGCCCAGCCCAGCCCAGCCCAGCCCAGCCCAGCCCAGCCCAGCCCAGCCCAGCCCAGCCCAGCCCAGCCCAGCCCAGCCCAGCCCAGCCCAGCCCAGCCCAGCCCAGCCCAGCCCAGCCCAGCCCAGCCCAGCCCAGCCCAGCCCAGCCCAGCCCAGCCCAGCCCAGCCCAGCCCAGCCCAGCCCAGCCCAGCCCAGCCCAGCCCAGCCCAGCCCAGCCCAGCCCAGCCCAGCCCAGCCCAGCCCAGCCCAGCCCAGCCGAGCTACCCAGTACAACCGACAGAACGGACCTAGCTTGCGATAGAGACGGGCCCCGGCCTTAGACCTTACACGTATGTATGTAGCTCCCTATGGCGACCTTATTGCGTGGACACAACTTTCGGCACAAATATCCATATCGAGCTTGCGGGCCTACGCTTCGACGCCTCTCACTATTTATAGCACGCAGAAGCTGACGGTGCAATCGCGGTAGCAAACGGTGGTTTGAATGTGGAGAACAGCATGGTACCCTATTTACAAGAGACCTTGTCAAATCTGACCTACAGTACTGTAGGTACCTACACTCCAACTGCTCACATACTCAGAATTTCAACAAGCGTCAAGTGGCGTTGGAGTCGCAAGGACAATCCGAGGCGAACCGCATCAAAAAACTACCCCCCTAGGATGACGAATATCCGCACTAATTTGCCTGGGTGTATGGCCGCAGGCATGGGAACGGTCCGTCTGACAAGGACAACAACGCTAGCTTCATGCCTCAGCCATCAGGCCTGCCATCATGCCTCAAGCACGGAGCGTCCACATAGGCAATAGCGTAAACCTGTGCACCTGGTCAACTACATGCGCTGGTGGACGTTCAGGCGCCCCCAACATTCAAAAAATGGCAGTAAACCGACCCCTGGTAGTAGGACGGCTGTATCTCTGCACTCGCTGCGCCAAATTCAATGCTAGCTGGCTCAGTATGTAGCCAACCCAGCCAGCTACCTTTCACCCATCCAGAATAAACATACACCGAGTAGGCCGTGCACAACAAAGCGTCAAAGTTAGTGATTCAAATTTGAGCCGTAGCGGAGCATGCAGTCATCGCTGCGACCGCCCGCGTCGCTCAGGCTGCTCTACATGGGCATGCGCGTCGGCGGCAGCAGTCGGATCGGAAAGCGGTTGCAGCGATGTGGCACTGAGCCCACCTCCTCCCCATACCTGGAGGGCAATGCCACAGCTCGACCATTGTGACTTACAGCATGCTACTTACTAGGTTAAGCTCATCTACGACAGTGTTACAAACGCTCATACTCAGATAAGGCAAAAGCTCACTTTGGTCTGTGACCCCCAACTCCCTTAGCCGATCTCAGGACCAGAGCCATGCAGTCAGTCGCACAACTCCACACCATGTCCGAGTTTGGACTCGGCTCCTCTGAGAGTTACACTCCCCTACATGCCATCCACCTGCGTGCAAAGTTTCATAGCTCAACTGCCACCCCACAGCCCCGTGGCCCTGATTCTGCTTGGAGAACATGATGTCACTTTGAAGATGTCAAACTGATAGAGGCCTGGGTTGTTTGATGTGCGGTTTGTTTCAAGAGATGCGCCAATGGGTCAAGAACAAACATTTCGTGTCGCCATTTTCCTATAGGTGCAGCGGGTGCAACACAGTGGAGGACACAGTGGAGGAGGGGGGGGTGTAAGCCGGTGATACCTTAGTGTGCGCCGACCCAAATGGTGTATTCGGCGAGAAGCGAGACACGAATATATGTTTCAATCACCCCGTCAAGGTGCCCTGCACGCCCGGCAGGCATCGCGTTGGGTGTTGGCCGGACATTCCATGTGTGCACAACCCGCTCACTGCGCTAGGTAGATGGGGTCACAGCGATGTGGCTCACCGTGCCAAGGAGACCCATATCGCCGCTGTGGTTTGTTCGCGGGCACATGTGGCAGTACGCGAGCAAAAACTCCAATGGCTTGCGCTGATGGTCAGATGACGCGCATTGATTTGCAGCTACCAATGTGATAAACGCTATCGAAAACGATACAGTATTGAGAGAGTACTTGCATGCATATTACCAACCCCATGTTGGGGGCGCCTGATGGACGTGTCCTGGTGCTGGCATAAGTCTGGGAGTAGCTACTCCTCCTGCTCCTGCAGCTGGCCCGGCTTCTCCTGCTAGCTGTGTCGGTGTGGGGCCCATCACAAGCATTTTATGCGATCAGGGTGGGATGAGGCAGAAGTGCCCAGCGTTGGCTAGGGTTGGCTGGTTGGTCATAGCTGGCTGACATGCTTGGATCTACGTGGCTGTCTCACGTGTCCCGTTACATGTTTGGCTGAGGACAGTGCGCTGAGGACTTATTCATTCTTGCTAGGGATGAGGAGGTGGAGTTGCATGTTGAGTTGGCTGGAATGTAGCGTCACACAACCGTGTACTTTCACGGGAGACCCAAGTTGCTTGTAAAGGCCACCGCCCGTCTCAATGCGCATCGCGTGATGGCTAAGGATAAGCGGAAGGGCAGCGACAAGCACAAGTAGGACCCGGGAAAGAAACAGAAAGGTGCGTGTCCCTAGCCGACTGTGGGTTACGCGCTGTGTGATGACCCGCCGCTCCGTCCTCCTGTTGGTTCCATCGCAGCGTCTCGTTCCCGTCAAGGCAAGCAACGACAGGAGCGTCGGGATAGCTGGAATACGCGCAGACGTCAGGTGACGCCCCCGCCTTATGTGTTCCCGCACTCTTTGTGTCCCGCACTATTTGTGTCCACGCCTGTCAAATGGCCTATCAAAATGTCAATTGTACTTGGCTGCAGGTTATCAAGGTCCCGGAGTACTGCGCGGGTGCAAGAAGACCAAGCGTAAGCTACGGGCGCATCTCCAGCTGCAGGCTGAAATCCACTCCCAGCTCCGCGTGATTGCCTCCTTGTTTGTCCTCCGAATCTTCCTAACGTGCCTGTTGGGCTACCCCACCACGGGATATGCATGTGCACCCACACCTCCAGCTGTGCTGCCCCCCCAAGCCCCTGATGCCCCCCCCCTACCCCCACTCCCCCCGCGTGCCCCTGCCCAGCCTGCCCCTGCCCAGCCTGCCAGCATGGAGTGTGACTCTGACTCTGACTCCGAGTCAGACTGTGACTCAGAGCCAGAGACACAGTCTGACTCGGAGTCAGAGCCAGAGCCTGAGCCAGTCACGCAACCCCCCCAAAGGCGCTGCGGCGCCTGCCTGGCAGCCCTTGCACCGGCAGCACCTACTGGCCCTCCCTTGCCCCTTGACAGCGAGGATCACCTGATGCTCAGGCAGCTGAAAGACTTCTGCAAGTTCTTCGCCAACCCAAACTCCAAGACAGAGTACAACCAGCTGCAGCGGCGCCTTGTGCGCCCAGGGCAGCGCCGCCACCCCATGCTCATGCCCGTCTTTGAGGACCCCATCAACCAGGCGCTGCTGGTCAAGCTGCAGGATCTGGGCAACATCAACCTGGCGGGTGACGCCAACACCATCGACGCACACTCCATGCAGCTGGCGGTGGCCGTGCAGCAGCATAACTCCAACCCAGGCAAGTGATGGTCGTGGGGTGACCTGACCTGACCTGACCTGACCTGACCTGACCTGACCTGACCTGACCTGACCTGACCTGACCTGACCTGACCTGACCTGACCTGACCTGACCTGACCTGACCTGACCTGACCTGACCTGACCTGACCTGACCTGACCTGACCTGACCTGACCTGACCTGACCTGACCTGACCTGACCTGACCTGACCTGACCTGACCTGACCTGACCTGACCTGACCTGACCTGACCTGACCTGACCTGACCTGACCTGACCTGACCTGACCTGACCTGACCTGACCTGACCTGACCTGACCTGACCTGACCTGACCTGACCTGACCTGACCTGACCTGACCTGACCTGACCTGCAGAGCGCTTTGTCAAGCTGTACGCCAAAGCAGCCAGAGCCCAGCTAGGCTGGAGTGAGGAGGAGGCGCAGCTGTTCATCAAGATGGCGTGCGGGTATGGCATCAACGCCAAGAGCTCGGAGCTGCAGGCTGCCCACCTGGACAAGGGGCATGTGGCTAACTTAATGGAGGAGGCCGACAAGCACCGTCGCCTACTTGGCATGAAGAAGCAAGGCTCCCTGCTGAGCACCCTGCCCCTGCCCTGCCGCATGCGACATGCAGTGCATGTGTGCCGGTGGCTAGAGCAGTGGCAGCAGCCCCCCACCCCACCTGTGCCAGGGCAGCCAAAGCGAGGCAAGAGGCGTGGGGTTGGTCCCCGGACCCTCACCTGCCCGCCCCCCTTCACCCTCACCCCCATGGCCAGGGCAGGGGTGCACTTCATCAAGGTGGACAGCAGGGTGCTGCATGGGGTGTGCAAGCAGCTGGGCCTAACCAAGGAGACCCGGGCAGCATTCACCTCAGAGCCAGCACTGAGCCATCACTGGGCCAGGTGGTTCAACACCAACAAGCTTCGCAACAAGGAGTTTGCTTTTGAGTGGACGGTGGACACTGACGGTGTCAGTGTGTGCGTGCACTACACGCGCCCCCTTCCCCCTCCTCCAGCCCCACCCCCAGCTGCCAGCAGCAGCAGCAGTCGCCCAAGTGCAGCAGCAGCAGCGGCCCATGCAGTGGGACTCCCCCACATAGGCAAGGGCATATCTGAGCCACGTGAGTACGTGTTCGACCCAGACACACAGATTGGGGTGGGCATCGACCCCAGCGTCACCCAGGCAGTCAGCGCAGCCTCAGGGGTGTGGGATTCGGCGACAGGCCAGCTGATAGCTGGCCAGCTGGCCCAGTGGAAGCTGACCAAGGGCCAGATGAAGCATGCCAGCGACCTGAACAATGCCCGCCGTGACACCGAGCGGTGGCTAGCACCAATCAAGCCCCACCTCCAGCACCTGGCAGCAGCAAGCTCAGCCGGCACCTCCCTGGAGGCCAACCTGAAGCACATCACCGTCACCCTGGCCACCTGGGATGCGGTGTGGGAGGTGTACCTGGACCCCAAGTGGGCACGGCAGCGGCTGAGGCTGTACGGAGCCCAGGGACCGGGCGCTGGAGCAAGGTGAGGGTGGGAGGGAGGGAGGGAGGGTAAGGGACTGGGAGGTGGTGGGTTAGGCATGACGTTGACTGTGCAATGCCTAGCCAGGTACCACCATGTCAGCCACCATGTGTGTGCCTTGTGTGCATGGCTGCAGTTAGAGGAGGATATGGCTGAGGTGTCCATGAAGCGCCATGGGCATGCCAAGCAGCTGGTGGTGTTGTTTGGCGCAGCTAGCATTGGCACCAGGGGAGGCTGGGGTGCGGATGCGGTGCTGCGTGCCTGCTCCAAGGTGGTGTGCAGGCCCAGGGGCGCAGGCCAGCGGCGGGGCATGGTGGTGCTAGTGGATGAGCACCGCACCACCCGGGTCAGCTCAGCAGTGAATGGCAAGCAGCCCTGTGAGGGGGAGCTGGACCATGAGCAGCCCACCAGGCCTGCAGACTGGAAGCCCCCAGCAGGGCAGGTGGAACAGCGCCTGGTACGCCCAGCCTGGAGCCAGCAGCGTGGCCAGCCAGTGCGGGGCCTGATGTGGTGCCCTGTAGTGGCCAGCCGCAAGCCCCCACAGGCCCCAGGCAGCATCCAGGCAGCCACACAGCCAGCAGCCTCAGAGCCAGGGCCCAGCAATCCCCCGCCAGCCAAGCGCAGCAAGCGCACCGAGGCTGAGCAGGCAGCTGAGCCCAGCCAGCCCACCAAGGGCAAGGGCAAGGGCAAGGCTGCCAAAGCAAAGCCAGCACCACAGCCAGGCAGGTGGATAGACAGGGACTGCAATGCAGCGCTGAACATGCAGCGCATTGGGGAGGCCAAGTGGCGGCCGCTGGAGCTGTGCTACTGGCCAAAATTAGGGAGCTCTGCCAGCCAAGGGCAAGGAGTACCCTGGCCTGGGCTACAAGCGGCTGCGAGACAAGCCTCCCAAGGCCCAGCAGCAGCAGCACCAGCAGCAGCAGCAGCCCGCTGTGGCACAGTAGTGTGTGACCCCCCATCTGAGCTGTCATCAGCTTACATTAGTGCATGTCTTGTCATGCCAACTCTACACGATAGCCCTAACGGGTCAGGCAATAACGTAGGTGGTAGGCGCTCATGTGCCGTGTGCACTGGGTTTACTCCACACAGCCCAATCACACCATATGAGTCGGGCTACTATTGCCCACTAGTATATTCCCGCTAGTGGCTGCTAGTGGGTACTACTGGTCCGGCTCAAATGGAGGCCCTAGTGAGGGACAAGGGGGCTGTGCATGCCCCTCAGCCTTGAGCTTGACTTTACATGCCCGCCAGCCATGTGAGCTACACCTGCCACGTGACCGGCTTAGGCCAGCGGACTGGGTACCCCCAGCAGGCCAGGTAATCCAGCGGCTGGTGCGCCCAGCCTGGAGCCAGTGGCATGCTAAATATGTGCGGGGCCTGATGTGGTGCCATGAGGTGCCGCCCAACCCCCTTTCCCCAACGCAGCCCCCCTCTCCGCCAGGCCAGGTCCCCCCTGCCCAGGAGCCACCCCCTCCCCAGCCCAGGCCCAGCTCCTCCCTGCTGCACCTGGCCCAGTGCCAAGACCCCAGGCCCCCCAAGGAGGCAGGTGGCTGGACTGGAACACCAACTTGTGCCTTAACTTCCAACGCATTGGGGGGAGTATGCAGCACCCCCTGGAGCTGTACAGATGGGATGACCGGGAGGCTCTGCCTGCCACTGGCAATGAGTACCAGCAGGGCTACAAGCTGGTCAATGACCGGCTGCCCAAGGGCAGGCAGCGGTTGCACTGGGCTGCAGAGTACCGGCGGGGCGTTGATGGCCTGGCCCACACCCACCCATAGGGCCTAGTAATTTCAACAGGCTTTCAGCTTTATACGCATCAAGCTGTTAGTTTAGATGGGGTGCCCAGTGGTCTGGAAGGGAACGTGCCACCGGTGTGGGGTTTGTGGTCATCAAGGGTGCGTCAAGGTCTATCAAGGGTGCCTCAAGGTTTGTGGTCATCAAGGGTGCTGTGGGGTTTGTGGTCATCAAGGGTGTCATCCAGCGACCGAGGACGCTTCAACGCCATTGTAGCAGTTGATTGAGATTACACACAGTCGAACATGTTGTTCCATGTTGAATGAGTCATGTTTGTCAGCAGCATACATTGCATTCATTGCATTTTTTGAATGCCTATAATGCTTGTTCAAGCGCCACGCATGTCAGCATCAATGGCATCATTAGGTTCACTACATAGTTTGGGGATTATGGAACAGCGATGTTATTGCGCTGCTTTTCAGCTGAAGAATATATCCGCGCACTTATTTCATTATTCCTGCTGATGCACGGCACTGGCAGGCGGTTCTGGGTCGTCCTCTTTGACATCCGGTACTGGCGCAGGGGGCGGGGGCCTGATGCCACGGCTTTTGCAGAAAGCCAGGAACTGCCCCGGCAACTCTGCCAGCAGCTCAGCCGCCAACCGCTCAGCATTGTTCTGATACTTTTTAAATGGTACGAACTGCGCATGCGCATGGACACACACACCCATAAATGGTGATACAGGTGGCCTAGGCAGCCCAGCTGTATTTGAGTAGTCAACATGAACAGCATCCACCAATGCTGCTCGTCACGTGCTTTTGATGGTGACTGCTGATGCGAGGCGTGATGTCACTCCCCGCCCCTGGCTTGACGTTGCGACCCAGCACTGACAGCACCACTTGCCTGGACCACGTCACGCTCTGAGGGGCGCCCCAGTGTGGAGCGCAGCACTTTGTCGTCCGCATCCAGGAAGGCCATGCTTTGAAAATCAGCATCCCTGTGAAAGGGCAGACAAGGGAATGAGGTTGACATGGCCACACATGGGTCACACATTGTTCAAGTATGGGTGGTGGTGGGGTGGGGTAGGGTGGGATGGCCATACACTATGGCAATTAAAAGTCAATAACTGGCGATTCCAGGGCTTGAGAGGGTCCCTGCTCACCCAATGCCCAGGCCCTTGACTGCCCAATAGCCATACCAGGCTGATGGGTTTACGATGTCATTAATGAAAGCAGCCCTGGCACACATGAAAGCAGCATGAAAGCAGCCCTGGCACCATCAGGGCTTGAGAGGGTCCTTGCTCACCCAATGCCCACAATGAGAACTGACATAGGCAAATAGGAGGCCACCACCAGGGCATCTGTTGTGTCCTGCAACCACAGCAAATCACACCAATCACACCCTGGGCACACACCATGCCTCAGTGTGACCTCTAATCTGCTTCCAGCTGGGTGTATGTACCTGAAATATCCACCAACTCCATCATGAACCCTACCCCTGGTCATCCACCACCCCAGTGCCGTGCGTCACAGCCCCAGTACACAGAGGGCTGTTGGGTGTGGGGTGGGTTGTGCGTGTTGTGCGTGTTGTGTGATGGGCGTGTTGGGTGCTGGGTAAATGAACACGCAGTCTGCATGCATGGCGGTGTAGTCACACCCGTCACCCAGCCTTTGCAAGCATGCCTCCCCCCTTGCATGCACAGTGCATCACACTCATCACCCACCTCAATGTCTTGGATGGCACCATCCGTGAGGATGAGCAGGATGAGGTAGTTGAAGGTCTGGTGCGGCTGTTGGGCAAGGTTGCAAGCCATGCGGATGACAGGGGCGAACAGGGTGGGGCCAGAGAGCTCATACACTTCAAGGGCATGTCTGCACAGGTGCAGACAGGGTACATCCCATGGCTGCCCTGCATGACGGCCGATGATAGCTGGCCCGGCAAAATGGCCATGCAGGAACCATTCCTGGATGCAGAACGGCCAAAGAGCAGGGAGGGCAAAAGGTGCGGAGAAGGTGCGCTACGCCTAGGAGGGAGGGTGTCACAGCTTGCATGCACAATGGCCAAGTAGGTGAGCCCTGACACCAGACTGCTTGCCACGGTTTGGTGTGTTTTGACCAGTAGGCCTGTGGTTTAGAGCGCGGCATGGAGCTGGGGTTTGTAGCTGTAAAGGTTTTGCATGGACGACCAACAATGGAGGACGAAGTAGTCACACTTCCATAGCCTGCAAGAGCTTCTTTGAGTGACGAGGCGGCATGGGCTCAAAGCAGGACAGCTAATGTGGTTTGCAAGGTCGGAGACGACATAGTAGTTTTGTGATGTAGGGGAGGGTAGTGCAGCTCTTCATCCACCTACCGATAAGCTTGGCACACTGCATCTATGCCCAGGCACACTGGGTCAGCCTGGCCGTTGAGGTGGAAGCAGTGGTTGGTGACGTGGGGAGCCTTGCGCCCACCGAACCCAAACGCAGGGAAGTCATGGTCACTATCTGGGCGCAAGCAGTCACCAGCCGGACTTCAGGAACGGTGCACAACTTGGTTTCCAAAGCCACCAGGCCACAGTCAAGTCAAAGCGGGAGCTGGGGCTGAGGGAGCGAAAGGTGGAGCAGGCTTCGTAGCTGGGGCAGGGCGGTGCAGTGCAGTGCAGTGCAGTGCAGTGCAGTGCAGTGCAGTGCAGTGCAGTGCAGTGCAGTGCAGTGCAACAAGGTAGTTAGGGCGGGGCTGCTGGTGAGTAGCCTGCCCACCATATGCCTTTAGCACGTTGGCGATGGCCATGAGGCAGTCTTCATAAGGGGTGCTGGCCCCTGGGTGAGGGCTGAGGTAGTGCAGGGAGTCAGGGCTGGTGTGAGGGCCGTTGGAGGCGGTGAAGTCAATGCCCACCTGGGGCAGGCAGTGGCAATGACAGGCAACGGGCATGAGCAGGTGCCAGATGAGGTGCCTGATCAGGTGTCAATATCCAGATGAAGTGCCTGATGGACAGGGATTGCAACGCAGCCCTCAACCTCCAGCGGGCAGGGGAGGCCAAGTGGCGCCCACTGGAGCTGTGCAGGTGGCCACACCGAGGAAGACTTCCTGCCCAGGGCAAGGAATACCCAGCACTGGGCTTCAAGATGCTGCGAGAGCGAGCCCCCAAGGCCCAAGCCCAGCAGCCAGTAGCACAGTAGCACGTGTGCACCGCATGTGTATGTGTGCCTACATAAGAGCATGTGTTTCATGCCATCATAGATTGCCTGGCCTTCGCAAGCGGGTTGGGGTAGTGAAACACGTAGTGGTACCGGATGCTTGCTGCATGCAAACAAACCGGATTACAGATAACACAGCCCCTGCCCTGTAGTAATAGTAGGGGAACAACTGTGCTGGGAGGTGCCTGATTTAACATGGAACCACATTGGTTTTTTGGATTTAACATGGAGCATCGCCGTCGCTGCCATGCACTAGGTGTCACAGCTCTAGGTGTCACAGCAGGGCCACACTAGCATGCCACCAACTGTGGTGTGGTGGCGCACCGCATTGCGGATGGGAGTGCAGCAGGGCGGCGGGATGAGTGCAGCTGGTGAAACAGCAGGGAAGGGAGGCAACCCTGCCCTGGTCTGTGAGGTGGTGCAGGCCAGGCCCACAGGGTGGAGGCTGACGGCAGGAGGGTCACACCACCCAGGTGGGCAGCAGGGTGGAGCAGCAGGGTGGGGCAGCACGGTGGGGCAGCACGGTGGGGCAGCAGGAGCATGGCACCCGTATGGCATATGGCACCTTAGGTACTGCCAAGGAGCCTCCCTAGCTGCGTGGAGTGTGGTCATGCTGAGGTTTCACGCCCAAGTTGCTGATGAGCCAGGTCAAGTAGCGTAACCAGGCTGGCGGTCACAATCCTGGCTGTGTGTGCAGCACTCAACCCCTCACACCATGCCGACCCTGGTCAGCTTCACAGCTTGGGCGAGGCAGCAGCAGCAGGAGCAGGAGTAGCAGGGCAGCAGCTGCAGGGTTCAAGCCTCCGCAGGAGTGGGGCTGGAGTGCAGCAGGGTACCAGCCTGGCAGGCGCACCAGGAAGGACAGCTCCACGCCCGCCTTGATGAAGTCCAGGAAGCTGGGCTCTTCACTGACCTGCGCTCATGCAGGTGGCAGGCAGCCTGGTGGCAGGCAGGCAGGCAGGCAAGGGGCGGGCAGGCAAGGGGTAAGCAGACAGCATGGGCTATGGGACAGACAGACTGCCATGTCAGGAAGCCTGTGGATGTTGGTCACGTGAATGATGCAGATGGGTTACACACAGCATGCATCATCTGCCGTTGCGTTGATACTTTTTGCTCGCTGTGCTGATGAGGGCTGGGCTGCAGCACATGAGGCCTCTGACTGGAGGTGGCATTAGGGTGTTTGTGCGGCTGCAGCCCAGCCCTGGTGTGGGTGAGGTAGGCCAGCTCCAGCAGAGGTGGTGAGGCGCTGAGGGGAGGCCGGCAGGGGGTGAGCTGATGTCGAAGGGGAAGCTGCAGGAAGGGGCGGTGGAAGGGTTGGTGGTATGGGCCGCTGATGGGTATGCCCAATGTAACTGTTGTCAATGTAACTCGCGAGATACAGTCGCGAAGTACCATCTACTCCAGACCGCGATGAAGGGCAAGAAGCGCAAGGGCGCGGTTGAGCCCAAACAGCCCAATTCCAAGGTCCCCAAGCCAAGGCGCAAGGAAAAGCCTGACACAGTGGGCTGGGTAGGCCCCGTCTCGCCACAAGGGAGGGCGCTGAAGGAGAGACTGGAGGAGCGGGCCAAGTCGAGGACCCAGTTCGTCAAGTGCTACCTGAAGGGCTTAATCAGATGGGTTGCTTCATCCGCAGCCGCAGCCGAACTGGGTCCTCCTCCGCGGGACACCTGTACTGGATCTTAGTGTATCGAACTGGCTGCACTAGGCCACCCCTGGGTGGACAGGGACTGCAACGCAGCCCTCAACCTCCAGCGGGCAGGGGAGAGCACGTGGCGCCCACTGGAGCTGTGCAGGTGGCAGTACCGAGCAAGGCTTCCTGCCCAGGGCAAGGAGTACCCAGCACTGGGCTTCAAGAAGCTGCAAGACCGAGCCCCCAAGGCCCTAGCCCAGCAGCCTGTAACACAGTAGCATGTCCACTAGGCAATGCTTAAGCTGTTGCTTTCATAAGAGCATGTGTTTCATGCCAACATAGATTTCCCGGCCTTCGCAAGCGGGTTGGGGTAGCGAATCAGGTATTGGTGCCGGATGCTTGCTGCATGCAAACAGGCCGGAACACAGATTACACAGCCCCTGCCCTGTAGTAATAGTAGGGGAACAACTGTGCTGAGGGGAAGGCAGAGCAAAGCAGCTGTTGAAATGTTGAAATGAAATGTTGAAATGTTGAAAGCAGCTGTTTTATGCAGCTGTTGAATCTGCATGCGTAGCGATCTCGGGCCTCACCTTCAAGCCTAGCACTGTCAGCTGCCCAGCAGGCGCCTGGCTCTGGGGCCCTAACAGCTCCAAGCTGCCCTGCACCCCTGCAGCAGCAGCACAGCGGGCAGAGGTGGTGTGAGAGCACGCACCCAGCATGGCCACAGCCTTGAGGGTGAGGAGCAGGGCCAGGTTAGGGGCAGCGCCAGCTGATCACAGGAGTGATGAACCCCTGAGCAGCTCAGCTCGTGGTGCTGACCCCATGAAACTCCCTGAATAGCTGAGCCAGGCCGTGACAGCTGGCTGATTATCAGCTGAGTGCCACACTTGGCACCTGTGCATTGCCCTTGCTGCAGGAGGCAGGTCATCAGCCTCTGAGGGTGTCCGAGTCATTCCCACTCGCATGCTCCTCAAGTCCCATGCAAGGTACTGGGCGCTGCTGAAGCTGCTGCGGGGCCCACCTGGCTGCTGCCCTACCTGCCAACTGCAGCAACTGGTGCGTCGTGGTCTCTGCCTGTGCAAGCAGCCGATGGTTGTCATCCACCTGCCAGTCGAAGACCTGTAGTGAAGGAGGCAGAATGGGCAGAATGGAGCGGCCACAGCTTGACCGCACATCGGCAGCAACACGTTGCCGCTGCTGGACAGCAGGCAGGCTGGCTAAAAGCAGGTTGGGTGGGTTGGGTTGGGTTGGGTTGAGTTGGGTTGGATTGGGTTGAGTTGGGTTCGGTTGGGTTGGGTTGGAGGAGGTAGTATGGGCTGCAAGGTGAGCAAAGGTGTGCTGAGCAGTGGGGCCAAGGGAAGCGATGCGTGAGGAGGCGGTGGTAGATGGGCCAGCAGGACGGAGTATGAGGTGCAGGCGGGTCACGGGGGTGTCCTTGATTTAGGGTGTGGATGAGAGGGGTGTGGCTGTGCAAATGGGTGAGATGACGATGGATGTGCAGGTTGACCCTTGTGAAGGCCCTTCAGGGGTGAACTGAGGAGTAAATGACGTTTGGAGGGCGTGCAGGAATGATGCTGAGAGGTGGAAGTACTGAAAGGACAGGTGGGTTGGTAGGCCTGGGGATCGGTGAAGGGCGGGAGGTGAAGGGCGGAAGGTGGAGGTAAAGGGTGGGTTAGCAACAGTGTTTTTTTTCGTTTCGCCCTGATGCATGATCTATAGCTTATAGTCACATAGCATAGGTTCATACCCGTACATTTATAGCTCAACCTTACTTCAGCGCAGTGCGAGGTAGTGCAGCTCGCAAAGCGACCTTTTCATAGCGCAAAACGACCCCTAAAACATGGCATTTCAAAGCGAACGCTATGTATAGCGCAAAAAACAAAACACTAGTAGGCCTAGGGCGGGAGGTGGAGGGCGGGAGGTGGAGGGCGGGAGGTGGAGGGCGGGAGGTGGAGGGCGGGAGGTGGAGGGCGGGAGGTGGAGGGCGGGAGGTGGAGGGCGGGAGGTGGAGGGCGGGAGGTGGAGGGCGGGAGGTGGAGGGCGGGAGGTGGAGGGCGGGAAGTGGAGGGCGGGAGGTGGAGGGCGGGAGGTGGAGGGCGGGAGGTGGAGGGCGGGAGGTGGAGGGCGGGAGGTGGAGGGCGGGAGGTGGAGGGCGGGAGGTGGAGGGCGGGAGGTGGAGGGCGGGAGGTGGAGGGCGGGAGGTGGAGGGCGGGAGGTGGAGGGCGGGAGGTGGAGGGCGGGAGGTGGAGGGCGGGAGGTGGAGGGCGGGAGGTGGAGGGCGGGAGGTGGAGGGCGGGAGGTGGAGGGCGGGAAGTGGAGGGCGGGAGGTGGAGGGCGGGAGGTGGAGGGCGGGAGGTGGAGGGCGGGAGGTGGAGGGCGGGAGGTGGAGGTGAAGGGTGTGTAGGCAGGGTGTATTGAGGGTTGAGGACGGCTGTTAGGGGCTAGGGTGAGGGTTAGGAATAGGCTGAGGGAATGGAGGGGTGGAGCTGACAGTGCAAGGGGAGCAGCAGGATGGGGCGGTGGAAGGGTTGGGCTGCTGACGGGCTGCTGACGGGTGCGCGGCTGCTAGGGGGTGGTGTGGGTAGGGCACAGGGGCCCGGGGTAGGCCTGGGTCAGGCCTGCCTCAGGGTCAACACGCACCTGCATTTTGAGCGGCCTGGACCGGTCGCCACTGTTCAGCTGCGTGGCCTTGAGGCTGAAGCTGTGCCAGGAGGGGTTCACGCTGCTGTGCTGCACCTCAGTGCGGAACACGGGCACCCAGCCGGCCCCCTCAGCGGCCTGCAGAGCACACAGAGCTGCCAGCGCCTGGGCTATGGGATGCCAGGCCTGCAGCAATGCTGGCGGCTTGCATGATGGGCCACCCAGGCCACCACCCCCTCTGGTGTTCGTGCCCAGCCTTGCTGCTTGCCAACATGCAGCTGGGAGGGCGCCAGCAAGCCCAGGCCACAGGCAGCCCAGGCCACAGGCAGCAGGCCTCAGCAGGCCCCTGACACACCGTTTGCAGCACGGCCTTAGCAGGCTCCTAGGTCGCAGACCCCAGGCGGCAGGCCGCAGGGCCCCAGCATGAGCCTGGGAGGGCCCCTGCAGGTCCCAAGCTACGGCCATGTGGTGGTGACCCTCCCTGCCTCAGTCATGACCCTATGTGTGGCTTGCTGCTCTACAGCCTGTGTGCCCCATGCCTGCTGCTGTGACGCCAGGTCCAGGCTCCTTCTCAGGGGCGGGCCCAGCAGTCCAGAGTGAGGCCCAGCATCAGAGTGAGACCAGAGTGAGGCAGCACTATAGCTACAGTCACCTCCACACATTCAACTACTGCGACCACCCATGCGCACCAGGTACTTGCTGACCAGCAGGAACGGGTCAGGGCGGTGCTCAGCTTCCTCACCCCCCAGCCCCTGTAGGGCCGCTGCCAGGTGCAGGGTGAGCACCTGCCGCGCCTCCAGCAGCTCCTCAGCCAGCAGCAGCACCTGGGTGCAACCCCATGCGCATGGTGGCCCATGACCTGGTGTGCATGCTGATGCATGGAAATACAGCCCCGGCTGGGAAGGGTATGGGAGCCGGCAGCAGCGCACTGCATACCATTCTGTGAGGAGCTACCATGCCTGCTTATGTGCCTGACTCCCCTTACCCCTTCTTCACTGCCCTTGCCTAGCTCTACTGTCCGCCTGCTGCTGCCCACCTGTTTCTTTTGCATTTTTGTTGCATTTGTTACATTTGTTGTAGAGATAGAGGAGTTATGATGGTTTTGCAAAGAAGTGTGTCCACCTACCTTCAGTAGTGTGTGCCTACAGTAGTTCTTACTGTCCACCTGTTTTGACAGTGATAAAGGACCCATGACGGATTTTGCAAACAAGTGGTCGACTTGAGGCAGGTCTCTGTGTACTCTCACGCGGCACCTACCCTGATCCTAGCAAGCCTGATGCATGCCTGGTGCCCATGGCCTGCACCTGCTCCTCATCGCCCTCCACCCCTGACCAGGCACCTGGGAGTCCACATCAGGGTGGTAAGCCTTGCTCAGGGCCCGGCTCAGCTGGCGGTTGGGCTGAGTAACCACCTCCACTAGGTCAAACTCCAGGCTGCCCAGCTGGTCCTGCAGCCAGGCAAGCAAGCAAGCAAGCAAGCAAGCAAGCGCCACCCAAGTCATGCAAGCATGGCTTCTAGGGGCGCCACCCTGCCTAGCTGGGCGCATCTGGGTGTAGGTTAGGCACAGTCAGCGCTGCTCACACAGGCGGCGGGGTCCACATGCGCTGCGCTCTCTACATCATCCACGTCCACCAACACCAGCTTCAAGCGGGTGGGCTGCTGGAAGCTGTACATGACCTGGAAACAAGGGAAACTATGCGCTGTGTCAGTGGGTGCGGTTGCAGGAGTTGTGGGCAGGATGCGGTTGCAGGAGTTGTGGGCAGGATGCGGTGGTGCGGTGGTGGGCAGGGTTGTCGGAGGCTGTGGCCTTGGGTACTGTGGACAGAGGCAGCTGCGGCTCTGCTTACCTTTATTGCGGTGTGGAAGAAGGGACCTGCAGCCACACAGTCAGCAGCACAGAGCAGTGGGTGCTGGGCATGGATGAGCTCACGACCATGCCATCAATTTCTAGCAGAGCGTGCATCAGGGCAGGCTGGGCAACAAGCTGCTTCAGCCAGGCTGCACATGCCACAGTAGTAGGCCCACCCCCTGACCAGGCTCTGAGCCTACCAGCTCCCTGGTTCACCATCAGGGTGATGGGGCCAAGCTGCCAGCGTGGCCTGACCAGCCATGTAGCCTGTCCTCAGCTTTTGTGCCAGGCCTGATGATCTACCCTGCCTGCTTGCCTGCCCAGCCCTGCGACTGCCTGCTGACCAGTCCTGCCTGCTGGCATGCAGCGTTGGCTGCTTGCAAGGCTGCAGCTGGAACCTGGTGGACATGGACTTGCTGCTTCACGCCACGATGGCAAAGCAGTGCTGGGCACTAAGGTGCCAAGGCCTTTGCTTGGGGCCAGGGGCCACACACACTTTGATTGTTATTTTGCACCTCTGTCCGCCCAAGCTCCTTCCAGCCACCATCGACCAGCTCGTACAAACAGGCCATGGGGTCACTCTTGCTGCAAGGCACGACCGGGAATTACCCATACATAAGTGTGGCACATGTGCTGCTGCCTCCCTTCCCTACAGGCTACTGTTGATAATGTAACTGTTACCAATGTAACTGTTGCCAATGAAGTCTCGAGAGTGAGGGTCATGCGAGTTGATACAGCCAGTACAAGTGGAGACACTACAGAGCGCGATGAAGGGCAAGAAGCGCAAGGGCGCGGAAGAGCCCAAACAGCCCAATCCCAAGCAGCCTAAACCAAAGCCCAAGGGCAAGCCTGACGACCTGGGCTAGGTGGGCCCCGTATCGCCACAAGGGAGGGCGGGTAGGGATAGGCTGAAGGAGGCGGCCAACTCGAGGATTCAATTCGTCAAGTGCTATCTGAAGGGCTTCATCAGGTGGGTTGCTTCATCGGCATCCGGGTCCTCCTCCGCCGCATCTGGGTCCTCCTCCGCACTGGATAGCAATGTACTGTACTGTACTGGATAGCCATGCGAATGATATAATAGCGAATGATAGCGTGCGTGTGTGTGTTGCTTTGCAGGGGCCGTAATCAAGTCAAAAACAAGATTGTGGCGCACATCAGGCTGAGGATGGGCATCCACCACAAGCAGCGCAAACTCACGTCCCTAGCGGTCCTGGTGCTGCTGGCCAAATGCCTGGTGGGGCCTCCTACCCCAGGCTTCCCTCCTGCCCCCCCCCCCCCCTCCCTCGGTGCAGCCTCCTCCAGCCCAGGGTGCAGCCCCCCTGGACCCTCTCCCTGGCCGCCTTGCATCAGGTCCAGCAGCAGGCCCAGCCCAGCCTGCCTGGCAGCCCAAGCTGCAGGAGCGCAGCAGCAGGCTGGCCAACAGGCGCCCCCTCCCCCCTGCCCCAGTCCCTCCCCAACCCCTCAACATCCTGGACCCACTGGCAGCCCACAACGTCCAGGACTGGACTGCGGAGTTCGCCTCACCCAGCGAGCTGTCAGGCTGGAAGCAAATCATGCGCGGCCCCGCACACCGGCAGAACCTGCGCCCCATCCCCAAGGCCTTCTTTGCTGACCCAGACAACGCAGCCATCACAGCAAAGCTGGTGGAGCTTGACAAGACAGAACTGTTGGGAAGCCTGTTGGGAAGCTGGGCAAATGGGTGGACAGGGACTGCAACGCAGCCCTCAACCTCCAGCGGGCAGGGGAGAGCAAGTGGCGCCCACTGGAGCTGTGCAGGTGGCAACACCGAGGAAGACTTCCTGCCCAGGGCAAGGAATACCCAGCACTGGGCTTCAAGATGCTGCGAGAGCGAGCCCCCAAGGCCCAATCCCAGCAGCCTGTAGCACAGTAGCACGTGTGCACCGCATATGTGTGCCTACATCAGAGCATGTGTTTCATGCCAACATAGATTTCCCGGTCTTCGCAAGCGGGTTGGGGTAGTGAATCACGTAGTGGTACCGGATGCTTGCTGCATGCAAACAAACCGGATTACAGATAACACAGCCCCTGCCCTGTAGTAATAGTAGGGGAACAACTGTGCTGCAAGGCGCGTCATGCGAGTTGATACAGCCAGTACAAGTGAAGACACTACAGAGCAGTCATGTGTGCTGCCAGCTGTGGAAACGAGCAGTCATGTGTGCTGCCAGCTGGGACAAACTACACGAGTGCGGTCCCACCCAGGAGAATGCATCTGTTGCAGACGGTCACCTGAGCAAGTCCATCCGACAGAGGTTCGTACATTGAAAGCGCAGCTCAACCTGTACAAATGCAGGCGGGTGAAGGGGCCGTGGACATGCGTGCAAACATTTTTTACTCACTGTCGAGCTGTGCGCAAGGCCTCCAGTGACCAATGCTGTTGCCTGTGCCGCCTCTCTGCAGATGAGGTCCAACTTGATGCGTCGCCTATGTTGATGACATGGCGTACTGCAGTGTCAAGTGCACCGCGCGCACCTGGCTGCATCAGCCCTTTCTTGATCCCGCAGCGCGGCGTCATTATAAGTCTCTTGCGCGCCAGCCAGGGCGTCCCGCCCACAAGCTGCCCCCATTCGAGGGGCTCTTATGTATTCTCTCTATACGCTAACATGACTACGGCAGGTCAGCCTCTAGGCATTGAACATTTGAGATGTTTTGAAAAAATCCTTTCGTCACATGTAGCAGCCTTAAACTCAAAACATAAGCCAAAGGTTCATGACACAGAGAGGACAGGCAAGATGATGTGCTGCTGATGCACTCAATGCATACCAATGATTTAAATGTGGCAGCATACATGGTATAATGCACTCCAAGCCGCAGTCTTTGTCCAAGCGTTGGCACTGACACTGGGACTTGTATTGTGTAATACCTTCAGAATAAGAACCACTCCAACTTATTTCGGCTGTGACGCGAGGCTGCGGCTACCGCACACTGTTGCATCGCACAAATGGAGTCGCTGTCATCATCGGATGTGGATCGGGATTGGGCCATGCTCCCAGATGTGCTTCTGGTTCAGATATTTGGTGAGAGCGGGGCCAGCGCACTTGCCTACAACGGCACAAGGGCCTTAGAGTATTGAGTTAGGGCTGAGCAGTGCCTAAAGCAGCCGTCCTTGCTTATGCTCGACCTCAACCTTACTCCACCCCATACATTGCCCCACAGCTGCACAATGCTGCTGCTGCTGCTGCTGCTGCTGCTGTTGCTGCTGCCTTTGTGTGCCCAGACATCGTGTTGACAGCCCCCACTGCTCACCCCAGGTATGTGACCCACAAAGTTGACCAGCGCTGCAGCAGCTGCAGCTGCTGAGGTGTGTTGCACCATGAGGGGGGTGCAGGCAATCAACAAGCATTGGAGCAGCAAGCATTGGACAGAAGCTGGGCAGTACAATGCCATGAGTGTAGTAGAGGTAGTGGTGGTGACAGTGTTTGTGGTGATGAGGAGCAAGGGGGTGGGGACAGGGATGCACCTGACTGCCCCTGTCTTGCAGCTACTTACGAGGCAAGGTCCAGTCTGTGGCCTACTTAGGCCGGGTGTGCAGAGCGTGGAAAGCAGCCCTGGCAGAGTGTCCCATCGGGGTGTGTTTGCCCGCCCAGCTGCCTGCCCCAGCCTGCCGCTGGCTGTGCTCAGTGCTGCTGCGGGGTGTGGAGTACCACGACCCTGAGCACACCCAGCCCCAGCTGGTGAAGCTGCTGTCGCACCCAGACTTTGTTCGGCGGTCAGGCAAGAGCCTGGTCAGCTTGGTGGACGCGCCCTATGACGGCTCCTGGCGCCCGGCCTCCTTCCCCAACATAGTGCAGCTGGTGGTGAGCAGGGCAGCGGGAGGAAGGGCTGGAGGGGCTGGGCTGTGCTATGCTGTGGTCTGTAGCCAGGGTGGCCAGGGTGGGCAGAGCAGAGCAGAGCATTGAGGAGCTGTGCTGTGCTGTGCTGTGCTGTGCTGTGCTGTGCTGTGCTGTGCTGTGCAAACTGAGCCATGCACAGTGCGACCCTGCCACTGTGTACCAGATCTGGCGAGCAGGCCGGGGCTCCGCTGTGTTTGACGTGCGCCGCATTGCCAGCCTGCCCAGCCTGAACCACCTGGTGCTGGCCGCCGGCTTCATGAGCATACGACACCTGGAGGCCTGGCCGCCCAGCTGCCGGCGCCTAATGTGGACATGCCCCAGTGACTCACACTCCAGTCGTCTGTCCATGCCACGACTGCCGTACAACATGGGCTTGCAGGTGAGGGTGGGCAGTGGAGGGGCCAGCACCCACAGCCCTGCGCTGGCAAAGAGCCCCCTCACACGCACACGCACCCTCACACGCACACGCACACGCACACGCACACGCACACGCACACGCACACACACCCTCACCCCCACCCTCACTGAATAGCCTGGCCTGACCTAGGCTACCCTTGCCTAGGATCACCCTCGCTCCACCCACCACCCCCGCCTTCACCCCGCCCCTGCCCCCTCACCCCCTCCATGCCGGGCCCTTTCCCAGCCCCACCCCACGCCCCACTGCTGACACCCCCCCTCCGCACCTCCACCCTGCCGTGCCTCGCCCCGCTACCTCCACCCCTGCCTTCCTGGGGGCTGACACCTGGTGCAGTGCCTTTCCCTGCGGGCCTACTCTGTCCGCCTGAGGGGCCTGGACAGCCTGCTAGGCCAGGTGGCGGAGCTGTCAGTGCATGCCGCCTTCGTCTTCGTCAGCTTGCCGCGCCACCTGTACCCCAGCTTGGTCCCCCCAGCCCTGGCTAGGCAGCTGCATGACGCACAGGCTGCTGCTGCGGCGGTGGCGGCGGCGGCGGCGGCGGCGGCGGCAGAGCAGGCAGCATTGCAGCGTCCTGGGGCAGAGCTGGAGTCTGGGTCAGGGCAGTCGAGGACCCTTGGACCAGCAGCGTCAGCAGCAGGGCTGGCAGCAGGAAGCGACACAGGTGCAGCAGCCAGCAGCAGCAGCAGCAGCAGCAGCAGTGGCTCCCTCGCCACAGGCAGCAGGGCCAGCAGCAGGGCCACAGGGGATGCCGGTCCCTGCTATGATGTCCCCCCAGCAGCACCCTCTCAGCCGGCCTTGCCAAAGGCGGCTGGGCAGGTTGCAGGGCGGGCAACCACCTCTGAGATCCAAGTCAATCCCTCACAACCCCTGACAGCTACTGCTGCTGCTGCTGCTGCTGCTGCACGGGCCCGGTCCTCCGGCATGCTGTCCAATTCCGCCCCGGGCAAACCATGCTCAGGCCAGGGAGTGGGAGCAGCAGGTTCAGCAGCAGCAGCAGCAGCAGCAGCAGCAGGCGGTGGATGCAAGGCCCTCCTGCCCCCTAGCAGCCCAGCAGCGGTGGCGCTGCAGAGGGTTGAGGCGGCTGTGGCAGCGGCTGTGGCGGCGGCGGGGCGCAAGAGGGCTCTGCGCAACCACGACTGGGCTGAGGAGGGCATGGCAGCGGTGGCTGACCTGTGTGTCATGGAAATGTCGTTGCTGATGTTGAGGTATGCCTGAGTAGCGGGCGGGGGAGGAGGAGGGGGAGGGGCAGGGGCAGGGGCAGGGGCAGGGGCAGGGGCAGGGGCAGGGGCAGGGGCAGGGGCAGGGGCAGGGGCAGGGGCAGGGGCAGGGGCAGGGGCAGCAAGTTGTCCAGCTGCAGCAAGTGCTGTTGTCGCTGCCCCTTCAGGTTGAAGTTTGCTCGAGTGCTAGTGAGCCAGCCTTTGAGTGGGAGGCTCAGGCCTGCCCCCTGGGGCGGGCGAGGAGGAGGAGGAGGAGGAGGAGGAGGAGGAGGGGGAGGTGACGAACCCAGCAGCAGCGGCGGACAAGGTGGAAGTGGAGGACTGGCAGCCCGAGGTATTGGTGGTGCTGCTGCCTTGATACCAGGCGGGAGAGGCAGGGCAAGGGCAAGGGCAGGGACAAGGGCAAGGGCAGGGACAAGGGCAGGGGCAGGGACAAGGGCAAGGGCAAGGGCAGGGGCAGGGGTAAGGGCAGGGCATGGGGCTGGGGGCTGCGATGATGATCGCGGTATTGACGGTGGTATTGTCTGTGGTGCTGGTTGTTAACGCACATCAGGCTTGCAGCACGCGGTTAAGGAGGGGCATGAAGAGGAGAGTGGTGAGCAGGTGCCTGAGCCCACCTCCTCCTCCTCCTCCTCCTCCTCCTCCTCCTCTGCCGTCTGTGGCATCTCCAGCAACATGTGCCTGAGCTGTGGCAGACCTCATGCCCCAGCCAAGGCGGGCAGGGGCCGCAAGCCTGGCCCCTCAGATGCCAGGCCCTCAGGGGGTCAGGATGGGGAGGGGGGTGAGGAGGGGGGAGGGGGCGGGGGCAGCAGCGATGGGGAGGGGGGTGTGGGGGAGGAGGAGGAAGAGGAGGAGGAGGAGGAGGACAGCGATGATGAGATGGTCTACGATGAAGTGGCTCCGAACCAGGTGGGGTCCTGAACGTGTTAGTGTGACCAGGGTGTGATGTGAGAGTGAAAAATGTGACCAAGGGTTCATGTCTTCAGTGTGGCTTTTTCATGCGCTTGAAAGCACCATGATGTCCGTTAAGCATGATGGGTCAGCGTCATGCAGGTATAACGCAAGTATCAAATGTCAGTATCACTGGCATGAGGTTTGACTGGCATGCCCCTAACCCCATTCAACGTGGCACAGGGTTGGGCTCGAGGGAAAGCTCTCCCTCCACTACCACACAGGTCCGTCAGGCAACCCTCGAAAGCCACAAATCCCATCCCTGCTGGCATGCTCTATTCCCTGCCCGCTGGGATGCCTGACAAGACCTGCACCTTCATCCTTGCATCGCTTAGCTTAGCAAAAGTTTGTTTGTAAAGTTTTCAAATTGTAAAATCAGAGGACATCACTCATTTTGTTGCGAGCGGTTCGAAGGGGGTTCGAAGGGGGTCCCACCGCCCTTGAAACACATCCAGCATATCCAGCATCCCTCCACCGCGCCCTCCTAGCTGCCCCCTCCTCCGCCCCACGCAGGTCATCACCGCATTCGCCCGCTCCATCCAGGGCTGGCAGCAAACCCACCCACACACACCCCTGCACCCCCTCACCAGTCGGGGCCCCCCCTATGCCACCCTGCCTCCCTCCACCGCCCCAGCCCCGGACCAGGCAGCAGCCCCTGCCGAAGCCTCGCCCAGCGACTCTGTGGAGGGCGTGGCAGCAGCAGCAGCAGCAGCGGCGGCTGGCCCTACACGCAGCTGCATGATGGCTAAGACCTCCCCTTACACAATCAGCCAGGGGGGAGGGGAGTCTGACGCCTGGCAGGGCCCATGCAACAGGCTGGGGCTGGCCGTGTGGGCCGCACCTCCCTTGCTCACCACAGGTAAGGGGCTCACCACGCCTGTGGGCAAGGCAGCTTGGAGGCCACTGCACTCTAGCCCCTGGCCCTGCCCCTGCCCCTGGCCCTGCCCCTGCCCCTGCCCCTGCCCCTGCCCCTGCCCCTGCCCCTGCCCCTGCCCCTGCCCCTGGCCCTGCCCCTGCCCCTGCCCCTGCCCCTGCCCCTGCCCCTGCCCCTGCCCCTGCCCCTGCCCCTGCCCCCGCCCCCGCCCCTGTGAGTACCACCCGCCACACTGTTGCAGGCAAAGCTCGTCCAGGTCATGACCGTGAGGTGCGGCTGAGCAGGCGGCACCTTGACCCGCGCGAGCCCCTGCAGCTGAAGCTGGACCAGGCGGACCCGGAGCGCCCCCCACCCCCCCACCCGCCAGCCTGGACAGCAGCAGCAGCAGCAGCAGCAGCCAGGGAGACAGGGGCTCAGGGGGCAGGGCGCTGGGCAGGTGGTGGGGCGCAGGACCCGCTGCCGGGTGGCGGAACAGCGGGGGAGGGCCAGGCACATGGGGCAGGGGCAGGGGGTAGGGGCGGGGGCGGGGGGAGGGCGCGGGGGGGTGGCCAGGGGGAGGGGGGGTGGTCTGGCCTTAGCTTGTCAGCCGAGCTGCCCCACCTACTGCAGAGCAGCCGGGCGGTGCATAGCCTGGTCTTCCGGCCCTGGCCCTACCCCCCCGACATCATGGAGCAGTCGCAGGGGGCGTGGCAGGCAGGTCAGGGGGGGCAGGGTCTGGCGGCAGGCCCCTGGTCGGCATCAGGGCTGCAAGGCGCAGGTGCCCCCCTTGCTGGCCAGACCCTGCTCCAGTGCGGGGAGGAAGGGGGGGCCCAGGGGCAGGGAGGGGGGGAGGAGCACCCAGGCCCCAGCCCCGGCTGTGTTGAGGCGGCAGCCAGTGCCCAGCCCAGCGGCCCCAGGCTTCATGACCCAGGGGAGGGTGAGGGTGGCAGTGGGGGGGCTGGAGGCAGGGGGGAGGGGGGTGGTAGCAGCAAGGTCAGCAGCCAGCCAAGCTGTAGTCATACCAGCAGCAGCAGCAGCAGCAGCAGTGCCCTTGGTGGTCAGAGCACTGCGGAGGGAGGAGGCTGCCCACTGCTGGCTGCAGCCGCGCAACAGCACCTGCTGCTGTCCGCCCCCAGCTTCCAGGCAGCTTCTGGCCCGCACCTGCACAAGGTCAACTTCCTGCTGCTGCCCCCCCAGTGCAGTGCAGCACAGCTGAAAGCCATGCTGGCACCCTACCTCGCCCTCACCAAGATCTCCATGGTCACACTTGAGGACGTGGGGGTCACACCCTGCCAGGGGGAGGTCACACAGGAGCAGGGGGAGAGAACAGGGCCGGGAAGAGGGGGGAGGAGAGGGAGGACGGCTGCAGGGGTAGGGGTAGGGGCCAGGGGGGGAAGGCCGGCAGGGCCTGGGGTACCCCCACAGACTCCCCCAGGGCCCTGCCCCTCCACCCCCCTCTCCCCCTCCCCCGCCCTCCCCCCTTCTTCCCTTCCCACCCCCTCTCACCAGAATCAGCCACCTGACTCAGCCCAGGACCCCCCACCCCCTGCCGCCCCTGGCCCCAGCTCAGCACCAAGCACCGGCTCCCTCCCCTCCCCCCAGACCGGCTGGCAGTCCCCCTTCCTCCCCGTCAGCGTGGTGAAGGCCACCTTCCTTGCCGGCCACCCTGACCAAGTGTTCAGCGCCCGCTGCGTGTCTAACCTCACTGAGCTGTGGAGCCTGCGCCTGAGCGGGTACCACGCCCTGGACCTGACGCAGCTGCCGGGCGTCAGGCCAGGCTTCGTGCTCAAGGTGGTGGATGTGCCGGAGAGCAGGCGCAGCCCGCTGGGCAGGCGGGGGGTGGATGAGCTGATGGCGCCAGGTGTGAGAGAAGGGGGCTCAAAGTGACAGGTGTGACTCAGGGTGACTTGGGGTATTATAGGGTGACAGGAGTGAGTGAGGAGGGGGAGGGGGAGGGGGAGGGGGAGGGGGAGGGGGAGGGGGAGGGGGAGGGGGAGGGGGAGGGGGAGGGGGAGGGGGAGGGGGAGGGGGAGGGGGAGGGGGTGCCTCCTCAGGCTGCAACGGCCTTGGCCTCCTCCACATTCCTGTATGTCCTGTTCATCCTCTTGTGCCTTGCTGCACCCAGTGGCAGGTACAGGAGGGTCTAGCAGGGCTGCCGGGTGGGCAGGCTGGTCACACCTGGGGCTGGGTGTGACCGCAGTGGCGGGTGCTGGGCGTGGCCTTGCTGTGCTGTGCTGTGCAGGCCACATTGTGGGCATGACGGTGCATATCGGCACGGACAAGAGCGTGAGCGAGCCGCATCTGCCCCTCAGCAAGGTGGACCTGCTGGCCTGGGCCCGAGTGCCCGTGACCTGCACATCAGGTGCGGCACCCTTGCATGGACCTGGTGGCCTGCTCATGGTTTGGGTGGGAGGGAGGAGGGGAGGAGGGGAGGAGGGGAGGAGGGGAGGAGGGGGGGAAGGGAGGAAGGGAGGAAGGGAGGAAGGGAGGAAGGGAGGAGGGGAGGAGGGGAGGAAGGGAGGAGGGGAGGAAGGGAGGAGGGGAGGAGGGGAGGAGGAAAGGAAGGAAAGGTAGGGAAAGTGAGAGGTGTGAGGCCAGGTGGCACTCGATGTTTCTAGCACTGTAATCCACAGTGGAGGTGCCAGGACTCAGCCAGCCTGCTGGGGCTCCAGGGCTGAGGCCGTGCGAGGCAAGGCGAGGATGCACCTGACTCACAGCCCCTGCAGTGCCCCTGCCCACATCCGACAACATGCCTCGACTCTCGCTATGGGTCGTGCTCAGCCCTCTGATGCCCGTCGTCCTGTTCACTCGCTGCTGCCCTGCTGGCCCTGCCCTGCTGCTGCTGCCCCTCAGGAGCCCAGGAGGAGTGGAGGTGCATGCGGACGTGCCCTCCATCCCTGCCTTGTTCAGGTGAATATGTGAGGGGCCGGGCACTCAGCCCCAAGGCTAGGTGCCTTACTGCCACAAACCCCTGTCGGGCTCCCCAGTGCTGCCCTGCTGCCCTGCAGCCCTGCTGCTGCTGCCCCCCTGCTGCTTTGCTGCTGCTTGCTGCCGCCACCGCCGCTTCTGCACTGCTGCTTCACGGCCACCCTCCTGTTGTCCCTGCTCCTGCCCACTTTGACAGGCCCCTGTGCATGGCCTAGCGCGCAGCTGCCCCTGCCCTCCTGAACACCACTCCCACCTCCCTCTGCACTTACCCAACTGTTCTCCATGCCCCCCCTGCTGCTGTGCGGCATGCAGGCAGCTGACCGCCACAAGTCTTGAGCAGTTCACCGTGTGCTTGTCTTTGGGAGAAGGGCGGGGTGAGGACGAGGAGGGCCTTCCCCTGCCGCCACCCCAACCAGGTGCCCAAGCGGGGCTGCCGCAATTCAATTTCGTCCTGCGTTCCATGCGAGTACATGGCTTGCACCTGGCGATGTGGGTCAAGCAAGGGGCGGCAGTGGGCTGGTCTGTGGAGATCATCCGTACTGATGCCGGGTCGGTAGAGGACGAGGTGAGGGGAGTAGGAGGCGGGGAGGAGGCGGGGAGGAAGGGGAGGGAAGGAAGGGGGCGCCCGGTGGTACTGCTGCCTGTACTGCCCGTACTGCCAGACACCTGCCGGACGAAGCATGTCCTTCTCCTTGTCTTTTCTGTCGGCCAGGAGGGTCTCGTGTTCATGACCTTCTACCGCACGCCGGAGGGCGAGCAGGAGGAGGACGACGGCGTGGCGATGGGTCCGGGTCCGCACCTCGCGGGCTACTCCATGGCGCACCTAGCTCAGCTACAGCTGGCGGCCCTCAGCCTGGCGGTGCAGCAGCACGGAGACTCGGCGGCGAACGCCGAGGCGGGTGAAGGTCCAAGCATCATCGACGACCTAGACTAGTGTTGGCCCGCCTCGCACCCACCTCCTTCTAGCGAACAGTCCGCGGTTAAAATGCAGACATCTGTTTTTGCCTCGGATGGCGCACCCGCCACACTCTTTTCGGCGAACATCTGCGACCATTCTTCTTGGCGGCACCACCGCTACTCAGCTGCCGCTCTCGCAGGCATCAGCATGTAACAAGCGTCGAAGCAGTAAGTGACAACGACGTCGGGTGCCGGGATGCCGCGTCATGTAGGCTTCCACGGTTGACGGCCAGCTTAACGAAACAAGCGGTGTAAGCCATCAAGTAACCGAGCGGTCGGAGCCATGCCAGCCATAGCATGCCATCATCATCATAGCAGGCCATGCAGTGCTGGACCTGACGATGATCATGGGGTAGGTAGCAGTGAAAGAAACAGTTTGGCAGCCTGGCTTCGGTGGTGAAGGATGGTGTACAGTTTGGGATCTAGGGCCCCTGACTATGGCTAGGTCAAGCAAGCATGGCGCTCCGCTCGGGTTTGTCGAATTGAGATTGCCAGGGTAGCTGCTCGGGTTGAGGGTGTTGCCATTATAGCCATCATCTGTTCGGGGCTGTTGCAGGTGTTAACATTAGCATGATGTACAGTCAATGACGGCCAGGCACGCAGAACAAGACAATGCCTTGAGCAATGTGTCACTTGGATAGCATCTGACAAGGAGCCAAGACAATGAGACACATTGTTGAGTCGGTTGCATCATCACTATCATAGACTGGAGTAGTCTGGGGGGTGCCAGCAGCCTTGACAAGCCAGGCTATGCCAACCAATAACATTGTTACATGATGGGATGGTTATGCGCGCATGCATGGCAGTGCATGTCATGTGGTGCAAGTCCAAACAACACAACGATCTTCACTCTCACCAACCAGTTCGTGACAACAAGCAACAACATTCGTCCTGGTCCACTGTCAGTGCGTGCATCACCTCGACGCACTCAGCGATGTCAAGCAATGTGAGGGGTTTGTGTGCGTTCCTGCCCATGATGCGCTTGCATGACTCATTTTGCATGGTAAGCTGCATGGCACACCGTCAGACCCCTCACCTCCCACCCGGCCAGTCCAAGGCTAGTGGCGCCGTCTAGATAGTCAAGAAGTCAGGATTGGCATAGACCATGCAAGAGCTCAGTTAAAGGCAGCATGGGCCATGCAGGAGTGCCATGTCTGCCCATGCTTCCATGCAGCAATAGCCTCATTCCATCTTCATGCCTGCTCCTCGCCTTCTTGGCAGCCACGGCAGCCAGCAGCTAGTGCTCGCCTGGTACTCCTTGAACAGTTGCGCACGCTCAGGTCGTTGGAGCATCCTTGCCTCCGTCATTTGCGTCACAGGAATCTGTCACACACCCAAACACATGCAAACTATTTGTTGGTACACCATCCAGCATTATGTGGCATACAGCAGAGTGCTGTGCACTTTGCAGCTTGTCCATGCAGCTGGCAAGACCAGCATGAGCACACTGCTCGAAGAGGAGGGGCATGCATAAGTGCATTTGTGCATATGCAAAGGGAATGGAGGTGGTGGGCGGGAAGATGCATGTGCTCTCGGCATACACTTGCAGCGAGGGAGGGCCCTGCTGACATTGTGGGGCCTGTGTGGTGCTGCCACATGCACCCTGGTGCCTGCCACTGGTGGGGCTAGGGCTAGGTGTAGGGGTACACGCCAGGGCTGAGCTGGGCAGGGCCTGCCGCTCACCATGCACAGGCTGTTGAACAAGGTCCCCATCATCATCCAGGGCTGGCCCAAACCCACAGCAAACAGGGACATGCCCCACCTGCACCATGGCCACCAGCGGCAACATGATCATCAGCAGTAGCAGCATCATCATCATCAGCAGCAGCAGCAGGAGTGGCTGCCACATACATGACACACAGTGACGGTACTGATGAGCCTATCCCTCCCTGCCTAGGTTTAAGGTAACCCAACAATTGTCATTACTATGATTTTCCTCCCTGCCTGAGGCAAGGGTTACCAATCAACGTAACCCTAACCCTCACCCAGCCCGCTCCTCCCTTGCACCCCCCAACATGCCCCCTCCCCGACAGGCTTGCCTCCCTGGCCCCCCTGCCGCTTTCCAGCCGTGCTCACCAGTACAGCTGCTCGCCAAAGTAGTTTGGATGACGGCTGTAGCGCCACAGCCCTGAGTCCAGCAGCAGCAGCGGCTCCAGGCCCACATGTAGGCGCAGCTTGTTGCCCAGCATGAAGTCGCGCAGCTGGTTGTCAGCCACCCAGCTGGTAACCATGCCTGACAAGGGTGAGGCAGCGAGAGGTGCCAGGGGTGAGGCCGGCAGGGGTGAGGCCGGCAGGGGTGAGGCCGGCAGGGGTGAGGCCGGCAGGGGTGAGGCCGGCAGGGGTGAGGCAGGCAGGCACCAGGGAGGCATGAGGGGATGCGCTGACACACAGCAGCGACACGCAGCAAAGCAGCGACCAAGGGAAGGGAAGGGACACCACAAGCAGGGTACTAGAGCATGCTCACACAACCAAACAGCTATGGCGAGAAGGAGGAAGAAGTCAGAAGCCACGGCCTCTGGACGTAGCAGCAGCAGGCCTCTGGGTCCCGCCCTTCTAACCCTTCCTGCAGTCCTGGCCAGGACCTCCTAGACCCTCCCTGGCCAGCAGCATCACGGCGCACCCCACATCAGCCTCCCAGCCGGCTTGCTCTACCCTACTTGCACAGCCACTGCCCAGTCCACAGTGCCATCCCTGCCTGCCTGCACAACCCACAGTGGACCTGCCTTGGCCCAGCCCACAGTCCCAGCCACTTCCTGCGTGCCTCAGGCCTGCCAGGGACCAAGACCAAGACCCAGGCTAGGGGCTCCCAGCCCCGCTACGGCCTGGCCAGCATTACAGCCAATGCCACCAGTGCCTTAGCAAGCTGTCCTTGCAACAGTATGGCTTCCTTGGGTTCCCTGTTGACCCTTCCCTGCCTGCGCAATCCACAGCGGCCCTGCCTGCCTGCCTGCCTGCTGCCGCCAGGTCGCGCAGCACCCACCGCACAGCGCCACGATGCTGGCTGCGGTGTCCCAAGGGCCCCAGGCCGCGCTGCTGCTGTACACAGCCGCCAGGGGCAGCGTGATGCCCACTAGCATGGCGTGCTGGACCAGGTAGGTGGCCAGGAAGCTGAGCCACCACCAGTGACGGGTGAACTGACGAGCAAGGTCAGAGTAGCGCCAGTCTTCACGTGCACCAAACTGCCACTCCTCCCTACACACGCACAAGCTCACACCAATAAGCTCCGGTGCCCGCATTAAGCCAGTATTGCATTGGTGGAGTGAACCTGAGGTGCTGCAGCAGTGCCGGTGGTGTTTGACTGATGGCGCATGCAGGCTGATGCCATGAAATGATGATGAGTCACACCCCCCCACACCCCCACAGTGCTGTATGGCCAGGCCAGCTGCAGACAGCACTGGTCCAAGGTGTGAGGGCTTCCTGGTTCAAAACACTACCTGGTCACACTGGGTTACACCCTGTCACTCTATGTCACTCCTGCCATCTGCGTTGCATGTCCTTGAGACCACTTGCAAGCTGCCCACCTGCGGAAGTAGGAGTAGGTGAGGCGGCATGCCCAGGTGCGCAGTATGGTGCTAGCCACGATGCCCCTCCACACATTGCACTGGGCTCGAGGGTGAAACTGGTAGAGGAGCTGCAGGGCTGGCGGCAGCAGCGTCCAGTACGGGTCAATCAGCTGCAACACAGGTGGCACAGGTCAGGTCAAGCTCAACCAGCGGGCAGTGTGCTGGGGTGCTGGGTGTGATGGCAACAATGCAGTACTGGAGTCAGTAGCAGCAGCAGCAGCAGCAACGGCATCATATCTCACCCTCGCACTGCAAGTGACTATGTGCATGATCTTCCTGCCCCTCCCTCCTGGGGAGCCTGACAGGGGAGCCTCAGCCCTACTGGCTGCATGGGCCTGGCAGCAGGTGCAGCACCCCATGGCCATGCGGCCCGCCAGCACTCACTCACCCAGGTCGTGCCTTGCAGCTGGGCCACCACCCAGAACAGCACATCCACATTGAAGAAGAACAGCAGGTTGACAAACAGCAGGGGGTGGTGGAAGCCCAGCGCCTGCCACCACTGCAGGCTGGCCAGGTGTGCCAGATTAGGCCACAGCTGGCCGCCTGGCCACAGGGGGGCGGGCAGGGCAGGGGGGGCGGTGCTGCTGGTGCCATGGCACACGGCCCAGCCAACATAGATGCCGGGCAGTGCCACTGCCACGAGGAGCAGCGCATTGAGGAAGTTAGCGGTGGAGGACAGCCTGCAGGGCAAGCAGGAGGGCGCACCACGTGTGTGTTCCAACAAGCGTTAGTCACGTCACGACCGAAATGACTATGACGATGAGACTGTTGATGATGTTGATGATGTTGATGATGTTGATGATGATGATGACCGTGGCACACTTTACTGTGGCCCTCCGTCAAACAGAGTCAACCAGGGGTGTCAGCCAGGGGTGTCGCAGATGTCAAACTTGCAGCAGCACCAGCTTGCATGAAATCACTGGTGAGTACCATGCACACGAGGGAGCCTGGTTATGACCTTGGTAGCTGAGCCTAGTGACCTGGGGCTGCCAATGCAGGGGCTACCGTTGTGTATTGGGCAGAGAGAGTGCAGTGGCCCGACACGCACCTTGGAACTTCCGTCACCTTGCAGCTCGCATCCAGACCTCCCAGCTGCTCTGCCTCACGCTCCTGACCCTCAAAGGTCACGTGCCGAATGGCCACTGGCGTGGTGCGGGTGTGTAGACCCCTGCTAGCATCTGGGGTGCCGAGGCCAGGGCTGGGTGGAGGGGCCAGCAGCGGCCCTGCGCGAGAGCGCAGCACCCTGCCCGGGCTCACTAGCTCGTGTGGCTCCGGCTTCACTTCTGGAGGCTGGGTAGGGCTGCTGCTGCCCTGTGGCATGGCGTGCTGGGATGAATGAAAGAGCGGCTGTTGGATGGGAGGATTCACGTCGTGGGTGGCTGCACCGATGCTCGCTCCAGACAGGCCGGGCTGTGGAGTAGTGGTGGTGGTCGTAGTGCGCGACCCTGATTTGCGTGGAGTACGCTGAGGGGCGTTGTGGGTGCTATCGAGCACCCAATCGCAGGGAAAGGTGTGCGCGGGGAACAAAAACCTACAGGAGCAAAAACATGTTGTCCATAGCCTGTTCCAACTGTTCTGGTTGTTCATGTGCCTGGTGTCTCACTTTGCCCGGGTCGTCGTCACAATTTCTAGTCGCCCCTCGGGGTATCGCTTGGTGGGTGCTGTTGCCTTAAGTACATAGCCGGAAACAGGCCCGTCCTCAGGCGGGTCCCACGCATTTGCAGGGATTAGGACGTCTTTGCCAACCCACTGCGCCATTGCTTGTTCTTTGGGTTGGGTTGACTCGAGCGGGCATAGAAAGTCGCTCAGCACGCCCAGATGAGGTTTGAACATAAAGTGATGCAAGGTTGTGAACGCGTGGTGGACGAAGGGTGGGTCGAATCGTGAGTCGCGAGTAGCAGCTGGATGCTGCCTTGACCAGTAGCCCCTATGCCTGACCCTAAATAGCAGCTGCTATCGACACTTCTTGCGTGGCTCTGCTGGCTACTAGAGCGCCAATGACCTTGTAATATCGCCAAAGCCGTGAAACCATGAAAACCCGGAGCGGGTTTCGGCGGTGGTGTATATATGGTCTAGTCCGCCAACTTCTGGACTGCCCTTTAGCTACTCCAACATAAAGCAATAGGTTTGATTGACCACAGGCTGCAGGCACATTACTGCAAGGGCTACTGCCAATGTGCCTGATGCCTACTTCAGCTCCGCCCATCTGGTTTGTGTGCCTCCATGAGCTTGATTTGGCTCTTGCTCGCATACATCCCCTGCTACAGATCCCCCTCACATACATCCCCTGCTCTCTTGCTCACATACATCCCCTGCTACAGATCCCCCTCACATACATCCCCTGCTACAGGAGCTTGAGTTGGCTCTTGCTCACATACATCCCCTGCTCTTGCTCACATACCCCTTGTGAGGCGTTCACTTATCTTATCTTAGATTTGACTTGCTGGAGCTGGCTATCGTCGCCACTTACACCGCCACATGCGCAACAGGGTGTCCGGCATGTACACCAAATCCTGGCCTGGCCTGGCCTGGCCTGGCCTGCTTGGGGCTTGCTGTAACTTTGCTTCAGGCGTTCCCAACTACCTGAAAACTACCCCCCTTGTGATAGGAAGCCCGTATCTTCGCAGCAACTTAGTCAAATATATATGTAAACATTGCTATGAGCAGAGGAGACTCAAAGCTACAAGATGGCAGACGCAGCAAAAACTATCTCGCTCTCAACGGGTCACCCCGGCCATTGGCCATGCGAAGCAGCCTGTGGGCATCAGGGTCAAGCTCAGCACACTTCTCCGGTCTAGGGCCATGCCGGTCTAGGGCCATGCGCTGGTCTAGGGTCAGCTGCCGCCTGGCACCCAGCAGTTGTTGCTGGTTCACAGCGAGCTGCTGCTGGGCAACTTGCAGTTGCTGCTGGTCCACAGCCAGCTGGTGCTGGGCACCTTGCAGCTGCTGCTGGTCCATGCTCAGCTGGTGTTGGGCACCCTGCAGCTGCTGCCGGTCTAGGGTCACCTGCTGCTGGGCGACCCGGCCAAGGCAGCTGCGTGGGCGCTTATGGCCCCAGCATGTGCTGACATAACCCGTACTGACTGAAGGCTGCTGGGATATGGCTTCGTCAAGTTCTGCCTCTGTGGCAGCAGCTGCAGACATGTGGGCATGTTGTTGCCGAGCTGCTGTTGCACAAGCACTCCCCCGAGCACCATTGGCTTTGATGGCCTTAATGCGTTTGCTGTGGCAACCCATAAGGTAGGTGGCTGAGGCTGGGCAGATGGGAGGGGGTAGGTTAGGAGGTGCTGGTGACAGAGGTGGTGGTGGCGGTGGTGGCGGTTGAGATTAGGAGCTCCTGCAACAACCGCAAGCCATTGTAGAGTAGCTATGTTGCAGGTAAATAACTTCATGGCAACTTATGCTATTCCTACACTGAGAGATGCACCAAGATCGAGACATCATACTTCATGTAACGTTGGGATCACATGCAATAAAGCAAGCTTGACAGCTTGACATGTCTGTCCTTACCTCCAGTTCCGGTACTTCCAGGACCATTTGGGCCCAACACTTCCAAAGAAATAGGACTAGGTGCGCGCCTACGCAAAGGAAACTACGTCGGGTTCATTGAGCCGGGAGGAATTAGTATCGTCGGCTGTACTTGCCCTTAGAGCGTCAGGAGTCCACCACGTCATTGCGAAGCACCTCCACAATGCACTTGCGCTGCGCGATGTTGAGAGAGCGGCCGGCTGATCGGCTGTCGGGCTTATTTCGTTTACAAGGAAACTGGCATGATGGGCGTGTAGCAGACTAGGCTGTCATCGCATGCCGCACGGTGCTACGCCAATAGCACACGTCCCGGCTCCGGGACATCCATGACAAGGTTGTGTAAATGACTTTATCAGAGTCCACGACGGTGCTACTGACACCTCAGTGAGATGCTCTGCATGCTTGGAGGCAGGTGTCAGGAAGGGCCCGGGCCATGAGGGGTCCCGACCCAACCCAGGGAATCTTGAGCTTCGACCTACGACCCACGTACGGTCGCACCCCGTTGAGCCCCAGGTTGCAGCGAGCGACCATGTTCACAGTCCGCGGGAATGGCGGGCGGTGTACTGGGACAAGGCTTCAGTGCAAAACGCGAGTTTTAGCGCGCGTGAGTTACCGCGATAGCCTTCGCTACCCTCCACTAGGGCGTGGTGCGAGCGGCAGGCCTGTCACGGATTGGCATGGCCAATGGCCGGGGTGACCAACGGTGCTCAGTGCCTGCCCAAAGATCGACATTTGAATTCATGCGATTTTGCCCCATGCGAGGCGCGCCGCACTAGCACGCTTCGCCACGCTGTTGTGAGGGGCACCTGCAACACACAGCAGCAGTCGGAACATGTTTTGCTTCTGACATGTGGACGCGACGACGGCAGTCGTGACGACTGGATACCACTGTCAGCTTTTGGAGCTGCTGCTGGCGCTGGTGCATTCCCGGCTGCTCTACTACGCTTAACAAGGTGCTAGGTGCAGTACGTGGTGTTGTCTCACCTTGCTTTGCTGCCCTCGACTTGTTAGCTGCAGGTGCCTCACGCTTACGTGACGTGCTTGCCGCTGCCAGCTGTTGCTGCTGCTGAGGGGGTGCACCAGCAGACACAGCCAGCTCAGGGGTGGTGCCTGCAGGTGTCAGCTGCTGCTGAGGGGGCGCTGATCTGCTAGCACCAAGTGTTGCAGCTGGCTATGCAGACCTGCCAGAAGGGGCAATGTGTCCCAGGTCCCCAGACGAGCTAGCACATCCTGGGTGTGCCGGTAGAGCTCAAAAGCGTGCAAGCCGTCATCCTTGCTGGCCCACATGAGCTCGGGCACCAAGAAGCTCTCCCCAACCACTGCCACCACGCTGATCCTGGGCAGCAGGCTGTTGTCCTGGAGCAGCTGGCTAAGGGTGACAGCCCATGGTGGAGACTGACCCTGCTGCCGCTCAAGCATCTGTGACACAGCATCTCCTGCATGCGCCCAGATGTGCAGCATGGACACCGTTGAGCTGATGTAGCTGGCCCAGCGGGTGTCACACGGCACTTGAGGCTTGGCGCCCCATGCTCCTATGCCGAGCTGAGTTGTTTAGTGCATTAATCTGGGCACTATGCGCCTTGCTTAATCTCTTCTTCATGGTTAGGGAATGAGAGGGGGTGGGTGAGTGGCTGAGCGTGGCTACGGGTGAAGGAGAGGTAGGGGGGAGTGGGTAGGGGATGAGGCTGAGGTAGGGGAGGCTGAGGTAGGGGAGGTAGGCTGAGGTAGGCTGAGGTAGGGGAGGTAGGGGAGGTAGGGGGGAGATGGGTGAAGGAGAGGTAGGGGAGAGGTAGGAGGCGAGGAGAAGGAGAGGTAGGGGTGAGGAGGCTGATGGCAGGTTGGGCTGCTGGGAGGAGGGGCTACTGGGAGCTAGGCGGGGTAGACGAGGTTGGGAGATGGTGGGTTAAGTTGTGTTGGTGGTGGCCATGTGGCGGTAAGCCAAGCCAGCCAAGTGGTAAGCCAAGCTCAGTCGGCTCCTCATGCACCTGTAGCCATCAGCATGTGTACCTTGTAAGGGGTCAATCTTGTCACATACAGACCCAATGATTGAGTTGCATAGTGCCACGGACGCGTTATTGAGTATGCTACAAAAGATTCGAGTGAGGCCAGGCTGTTTGTGCAATGGTTAAAAACATAAAGCGGATCGTAGCGGGAGGGGGTGACTAGTCCCTACTGTGCCGCCCACCATTACAGCGATACAGCGCTACCACACACGAGTTCGGGTTTCTTCACATCCTCGCCAAGCGGCCTGCACCATTAGGAAGCTCGCGCAGCCATGTTTGCCGGACTTCTGTGGTGTGCGCCACCGACATGTCGTGCATCGCTAACGGATAGCCAAGGTCGTGGCTTAACAGTGTAGCTAACCACGGTCTGCAATTGGGACACATCCGGGGTCACATGTGGCTGCCCGCATCGACTGACTCCGATGGCAATTCCAGTCTTACATTAAACGCGCGTTATCGCATTGCAGCAGACGCAGCAAACGTTACATCAAATGATGGAGTAGATGGGCTGTAATTGCATGAAGATTACCAACCCCATGTTGGGCACGCCTGACCCCCCGTTTCCAATTGTCGGAGGACGGAGGACGGAGCTGCATGGAGGAGAGGAGCACATGGAGGTCGGAGCGGCGGAGCCCGAGCCACATGGGCTCCATGCTGGCTCCGACGGGGCGCGTTTCCAATTCGGAGAGACATGGGTCTCCCCATTTACTCTCCATTGGCTCCGATAGCGCCCATTGGCTCCTATAGGTGGTTCCTTCGGAGCCCGGAGAGGAGCCAGGAGCGGAGCCAGGAGTGTGAACGACCCTGTGACCCTGAGACTGAGTCTAGAGTGCGTACGTGTCCTGATGGCCCCGTCTGTCCGATTGCTCGTTACATCTAGTCTCCGCCGTATCGGTCCTCCCTGTGTAGGTCCACTGGCAACACCGCTGAGGATATGGCACTCCTCCGCAGTTCTACTGGCATCAGCAACATTTGTGGAATAATCTGAGACTTGCTTTGCCTGCCTTGCTCTGCACTGCGGAGTCTGCAGACTTGCTTTGCCCGCGTTTGCGGAGAATGCTTAGCTAGTCCTGCTTGTGCGGAGCCTGCTGTGTAGAGACTCCTGCTGTTGTCGAAGCCTTGCTTAGCTTGTCCACCCCAGCCAGCGGGAGCGGACTTGTTGTCACTAAACCAGCCAAACTGCAGCCAGCCTTCCTTGCGTAGCCTGCTCCAAGCAGAGTTGCACCATAGCCTACACTAGCCTGCACCATAGCCTACACTATGCAGAGAGTGTAGCCTGCAAGAGTCATGTTACAACCTACAAGCCAACCTTAAACCCCAACACAGCCTGCCCTACGCAGAGCATCATCACTATCAACACAAGCAGCTACAAGCTGCCTCATCTCTGCTCACACAACCAGCCTGCTGAAGCCGAGTACACACTGCCAGCCAAGAAGCAAATACCAACACCCGTGCACTCCTGCCCCAAGCAAAGATGCATTGCATTTACATACGCACACCCAGCAGGTAATCACCACCGACATTAGCCTGTCCAACAGTACCTTGCAGTGCACCAGCCTGCAGAGGTCCTGCTGTATCTGCAAAGCGGGGTCGAGCACAGCTGTGGCAGGGCAGCAGCAGCAGTAGCACCTGCGCTAAGCCGAAGCACACACGATGGCTGCTGCTCGACAATACATATTTAAGCAGCAGCGGCAGCAGCAGCAGCGTCAGCAGCAGCGTCCCTAGCAGCGGCAGCAGCAGCGTGATGATCGGAAGGCGCTCAACGCGGCGTTCACGGGTCGCCCAAAAGCGTCAAAAAGCGTCCATGCAGCTCCTCTCCTCGCATTGGAAACGGCAATACGGCATTCGCCCATGCAGGGGCAGCTCCGCTCCATGAGCCTCCATGAGCTCCGCTCCGATCAATTGGAAACGGGGGGTGAACCCCCGCCATTGGCGGCACCCCCATGGCTCAAGAGATAACTTCTAACTCATTTCTGCACGGATAAGGCCGCCGATTGGTACGATGGGATGCTTGTGGCCTGGCTGTGCAGCCAGCCCCAACGGTTTGCCTGGTGGCTGGCCCACAACATGCGACGTGTTGTTGGGCCTCGCAGACACTCTTAGGGACTGTTATAGGCAGCCTGGATCAGGTCAGCACGCAACAGTGTTGCGTCCCAGCACGCATCGAGACCCTCTACCAAGCTGGGGGCGTGACCGGCCAGGTGCAAGTTGCAGAATTGCAGTCTCGCACAAGATGCTTCATACGTTGATGCCTGTGGCTCCCGAGCAACCACGAGCAGCAATCATAATTGTGAAATATGTAGAAACTGAGTTGATAACTGTGTTTGCCGGTGTGCAGGCCAGTGAAGGTCATGGTTGACAAGAAGAGGGGAGTGAAGGCTAAATGTGCCAATGCTCTGAAAGCGAGTGAGGTCATGGCACCTGGCCTGGCCAGCAGGGCAGCTCCCCCCTGGCCAGCAGGGCAGCCCCACCTGCCGCCCCCCTCTGTTCAGACTTGGCCTCTGCCAACATGCCAGGTCGCCTGGTGTGCAGGGGGCCAACAGGTGTACAGTGAGGTTATGGCACAGCGCAAGAGCATGCTGAGGCGCAGTTGCACCAGTTGCAAACAGACCTGAAGCACAGGGAGCAGCAGAATGCTGACAAGCAGCAGCTTGCTGAGTTGGTGGTGAAGTAGCAGGCAGCGGGACATTAGACAGTGGGAGCAACAGTCAACTGAGCAACAGCAGCAGCTGCAGCAACAGCTGACGGAGCAAGAGCAGCAGCTAGAACAGCAGCAGGCGGACTTGCACTTCAGGGAGCTGCAGGTGACTGAGCAGCAGCACCAGTTGCAGTTGCAACAGCAGCTTCACAGGCTGCAGCAACAAGTGAAGCAGCAGCTGCTAGAGGTTGTGCAGCAGCTGCAGGTTGTCAGCACCAACCACCCCCTCCCAGACCACCTACCATGCTCTTGCGCAAGGACACCAGCGCTGCACCGGTGAGGCAAAGGGTGGTGCAACAGACCTGCATCATCTGCACTGTGGCCCACCCTTAAAGCAACTCCCTGCAGGTCACCCCTCTTCAAGCGCCCACGCCAGGGCACCACGCTCACGCCCATGCCTTCTTTGCCAGAAGGGTACGCAGTTCCCATGCATGCCCACACAAGCACCCACCACCACACCTCCCACTAAAACCATTGTGGGATGCATGTGTGCATGTGCAGGCATCATATTGTGGCTCCTGCATTGCGCATCCCTGAGCTGCCCTGGCAACCGGGCCCCCTCCCCCTCAGCCAAAGCCAGCGCAGCAAGCTCAGTCCAACCCAACTCGGCCACCGCCATCCAGCCCTTCATGCCTGCCACCACCAACCCTGCATGGGGGCACAGCCACTGGGTTGGTCGTGATGGCCTGGGGGCGGTCATTGACGGAGTACTTCAGCACATGCCACATGCCTGTGGATCAATGGGTCCCCTACGCTGCTGCTCGTCTCACTGGGGGTGCAGAGGTGTGGTGGAGCCACCAGGTGGTTAACAACACCCTCGCTTCCACTTGTTGGATGGCCTGTGTGGGAGGACTATGTGAGCATTACACCCCCGCTAGAGAGCGCGCATGGCAGCTAGCCGCGCAGACTTCTGCCACACGAGCCACAGCTCAGCGGGTGCACAGTGCAGCCCCCACAGCGTTGCTGACGAGCAGCAACAGATTTGCCACGCTACGAGTGGCCGATGAGCAGGAGCAGCAACTGCCCTCCCAACCTGCAAAGTGAGTGCTGGCCCCACCATCCACCAGCAATTGTACTGCTACTACCGTCATGCTTGTCACCAGCCTCCTAGTCCTCTGTTGCTGCTGTTGTGCAGGTTGGATGAGCACCAAGCAGCGGCAGCAGCAATTGCCTTGGCAGCAGTGGCTCCTGAGCTAAGAGTTGCAGTAGAGGCAGAAGGGCAGGAGCAAGGAGAGGGGGGTCAGGGGCAGCAGGAGCAGGGGCAGCAGGTTTAGGGGCACTGAGTGGGACTTGCGCTCACTCCAGCAGCAGCAGCCCCTCAGCACCCTCCCCCAGCAGCCACAGCCCCTCAGTATTTCCCCCAAGGCCTGGCAGCGCAGGCTGCAGCCGCTATTGGATGAGTTCCAGCAGTACCCAGTGGAGGAGGGTGCAAAGCTGCTCGACAGGCTGCAGCAGCACGCCCGCATGCGGTACGTGGTCAGCCTGGCTACTGGCCTGGTCCCCCCACCCCTAACCAGGTGTTGGGGGGCATCATGGTGAGTCGCTCAGGCCTGTGCTTGCCGGCATCAAGCCCGCCCCGGGTGGGCACCGCTCAACAAACCAGCAGCCGTGAAATTCCGCCTTGGCCATGATAATGGGCAGTGGCATTGAGCAGCATGGCATCAAGACCACGGCCAGGCAGCTGGGCATCACGCCCAAGGCAGTCAAGCGTGCCAGGAGGAGCCACATGTCCAACCTAGCAGCTGGCCCATCAGCTGACTGGGCAGCAGCGCCCCTCCGGCGCGGCCACCGCTGTCTCAGCCAGGAGCAGCTGGAGTACGCGCGCAGCTTTACTGAAGAGCACAGCAGTCCATCACCCATGTACAAGGACATGCGGCGCTACTACGTGCGCATGACCGCTGGGTAGGCTCACTAAGTTGGGCTAGTAGGGCTGCATGGGCTGGGTTGGCAGGAGGGTAGGGTGGCTGGCTGCAGACTGGTAGGCTGGGCGGCTGACATGGTAGGCTGGTAGGCTTGTAGGCTGGGTGCATGACACAGCTGCCCACCACTCTTGCTGTTGTGGCAGGAGCAGTAAGAGGTGCGCATGTCACGGCGCTATGTAGACCGATCCCTAAAAAAGCTGTACTTGGAGTATGAGCGGCAGTGCCCAGCAAACCTCAAAGTGCGTAGCATCACCTTTGAGCTATTGCGTCCGCCATGGGTCAAGCGTATCACCGCTGCTCACAAGCAAGTGTGTGTGTGCATTCCCTGTGAGACCTGCGAGCTCCAGCTAGACCAGCTCGGCAAGCACATGAACAGCCTTGTGGTGCCTGTGGACCCACAGCCGCCAGATGACAGCGACAGTGATAGAGGGAGCGACAGCGACACCAACAGCGATGGGGGGGATGCTGAGGTGCATGTGATGCAGGCTGAGCACATTTCCAACTCTTACGCTCAAGACGTGGCTGGTGTGCTAGATGCAGGTGTGCTAGGTGAGGGTGGGCTGGAGGAGTTGGTGAGTGGTGCCCAGAATGCCAGGGCGGCTGCAGGCGCTGCATCAAGGGGAGCTGGTGCAGCTGGGGGTACAGTTGGGGTTGCAACCGTGAGGGTTGACCTGGACTATGCCACAGTGCAGAGCTGGTTTGTGTGCCCATGCAAGGATGGCGCCAAGCCCAAGCTGGCCTGCTTGCAACATCAGTGTAATGTCTGCAAGGATAGGAAGGTGGGCGTGAAGGCGGGGTGTGAGGGTGTGCAGCTGCGGTATCGCTAGTTCAAGAAGCTGGACAATGGGCAAGGCGTAAAGTTGGCCACAGTCCAAACCACTCTGGGTCAGTTGGTGGCTGACTTGAATGCCCTCATGCAGAAGCAGCTGTGGCATCAACACCTAGCCAAGCATCAGCGTGCCACCTTCAGGGCGCACTGTGCCGCTGTGCAGAACACACCGGGGCTAGTTGTCGTGTCGTGTGACTGGTCTGAGAAGCTCACGCACTCTCCTCTGCCCAATACACAACGGTAGCCCCTGCATTGGCAGCCCCAGGTCACAATTTCTAGTCGCCCCTCGGGGTATCGCTTGGTGGGTGCTGTTGCCTTAAGTACATAGCCGGAAACAGGCCCGTCCTCAGGCGGGTCCCACGCATTTGCAGGGATTAGGACGTCTTTGCCAACCCACTGCGCCATTGCTTGTTCTTTGGGTTGGGTTGACTCGAGCGGGCATAGAAAGTCGCTCAGCACGCCCAGATGAGGTTTGAACATAAAGTGATGCAAGGTTGTGAACGCGTGGTGGACGAAGGATGGGTCGAATCGTGAGTCGCGAGTAGCAGCTGGATGCTGCCTTGACCAGTAGCCCCTATGCCTGACCCTAAACAGCAGCGGCTATCGACAATTCTTGCGTGGCTCTGCTGGCTACTAGAGCGCCAATGACCTTGTAATATCGCCAAAGCCGTGAAACCATGAAAACCCGGAGCGGGGTTCGGCGGTGGTGTATATATGGTCTAGTCCGCCAACAGCAATAGGTTTGATTGACCACAGGCGGCAGGCACATTACTGCAAGGGCTACTGCCAATGTGCCTGGTGCCTACTTCAGCTCCGCCCATCTGGTTTGTGTGCCTCTATGACTGCTCCGACTGCACAGCGACGAATGTTGAGCGCGGCTGACGGCTCGTCGAGCTGGCAGGCCACGTCAATGGTGAAGTTCTTCCCATTGGATGGGGGAAAGGTAGCTGGCCGCGTTGCCTACATTGTAAACCATCTAGCATAATTCTTGGCCAGGTGAGTGCAGAGTTACAGGGGGTCGTTTTCCTGTCATGTTTTGTTAGTTGGGCTCGCCCGAGTGACGTGACACGAGTTGCACGCTGTTCGGGTAAAGGGACAGGCCACAATCCACTCCACCACTCTCAACATGTCATCAGCACTAGCACTAGAACACATGTCAGGGGGGGGTCCTGGCTACAATACAAAAATACACGAACCGTGCTAAAATAAAAATACAAGTGCCGGCCGGCAAGTTGCGTGGATGCCTTAGAAGCAGCTGCTGGTTGCTGTTACAACTGGGCATGTGCCGGGAGCTGTTCGTGAATGAGCAGTGCCAGGTGCCCAACCCGACCTGGGCAGAGAACCACTGTGAGGCGGCAGTTGCGTGTGGTAGCCAAGTACCTGAAGAGCAAGACCCTTGGTGAGGCGGGGCGGGGCGGGGCGGGGCGGGGCGGGGCGGGGCGGGGCGGGGCGGGGCGGGGCGGGGCGGGGCGGGGCGGGGCGGGGCGGGGCGGGGCGGGGCGGGGCGGGGCGGGGCAGGGCGGGGCGGGGCGGGGCGGGGCGGGGCGGGGCGGGGCGGGGCGGGGCGGGGCGGGGCGGGGCGGGGCGGGGCGGGGCGGGGCGGGGCGGGGCGGGGCGGGGCGGGGCGGGGCGGGGCGGGGCGGGGCGGGGACGTACACTTGCCATTCGACGGATGCACAACGAAGCGCCATGGGAAGGCGCTCGTCATCAGGGTTACAACATCAGTCCCCAAGCCGCTGGGGCAGGAGCAGCAGCCTGGGCAAGCAGTTGGTCAGCTAGTGGGTCAGGGGCAAGCGGGTCACGAGGGGCAGGTGGAGCAGCAGGGCCGGAGCTCGTGGGGCAAAGGGCCGCCGGCATCACCTGATTTCGGCCACACTTATCAGTTGGCCGCCACCGAGGGGCAGGCTGCTATGGCTCAAGCGCCGGCTCCTGGCTGCACGCTCCGCAAGCGTACCACACCTGCTGGGTTGGGGCAGCCCCAGACAGCTGCCAAGCGCAAGCGGTGACACACGAGACATAGTTACGCAAAGGTTGTAGTGGCCACCTCTCCCACCCGCACAGGTCTGCCCCGCTGTTTGAGGTACTCCAGCAGGCTGGGGTGAAACTGCACATTGTCGCCGATGTCCCGCCCTAGGATGGAGGCTGATTGGGAAGGGGACACTAGGAGGTCAAGAGGCCGCTGCAACCGGTCCTCCAGCGCCCGGGCCACCAACCGCACATCGCAATTGAGCAAGGTAATGGGCCGATAGCCAGTCACTTGGTCCCTTGGCTTGCCGGCTTTGGGAACTAGGGTGACCAGGCCAGTGAGGAACTCTGCTAGGGGGGCTGGGCTGGACGTGTCCGCCAAGGCCTCACGGAGCATGGCCATAAGCGGGGGGCGGAGCAGGGGCCACAGCCGGTCGTACACCTCCATAGGCAAACCATCCTTCCCTGGGGCTTTGCTGTGGGCGCAGCCCTGGAGGGCGCGGCCTAGCTCCTCTTCTGACAGCATGGGGTCCCCCCCCGGCCCCTCGCTGCTGTCGGCTTGGGTGGGAGTGAGGCGGGAGGTGAGGCTGGCTAGGAGGGTGGCTCGAGCGGCAGGGACAACTGGTTTGGCCGCATAGACCCCGAGGGGAGAGGCAACGGAGAAGTGCGATTGGAAGGCATGACAGGCAGCTTGGACGCCGTGGGTGCTGGTAAGGTCAGCCACTTGGTCCGGCAGGTCAGGGAGGTGAAGGGAAGTGATCAGAGTTGGGGTGTGTGCTGACTGGTGGCGGTGGTAAAAATAAAAGGAAGAGGAGTCACCGTAGACCTGGTCCAGGACAGCGCTGGCTTGCATGGAACGTTGCGCTGCCTCAGCCCGGTCTGTGACCCCCACGAGCGCCGTGGCCTCGCCCACCACAACGGCTGCCTGAAGCGCTGCCTCCCTGAGCTGCTCTACCTCCAACAACTGTTGCACCAAGTGGGTCCGGGCTGCATGGGCTGCTCTCTCCCTGGCTTGCTGGAGGGCACGCTGGGCACGGCGGCGGTCTCGGATGCACCGCTGGGCGTGAAGAGCTAGCCCCTGCTTAATATGTGCCCACCCGCACCTGCCAACTGCCTCCGTGCCCACCGTTTCATATCCGACTGCTGCTGCCGACGCGCATGCTCATGTAATGCAGCCTAAGCGACGCGGGCGGTCGAAGCGACGATTGCATGCTCCGCAACGGCTCAAAATTAAATCACTGACTTTGATGCATTGTTGTGCACGGCCTACTGACTGCATAATTATTCTTATTAGCCTCCTGCGCCGACAAAAAATCCAAGGGTTGAAATGCTGGGCCGCTGAGCGCGATAGCTGCTCACGGATCACAGCCCCACTCCCGGCACAACGCGACCCGATCTCCCAGCACCCCCGCCCGCCCCGGCACAGGTGCACATCAGCCCGAGCAGCCCGCTAGCTTCGCTTTGATGAGCTGCACCGCCCTGCGGACCGTACTGAACCAACTTACTGCTTTGGACATGTGTATGCCTTGGACCCGATGTATTCCTGTTACCTGTACCTGGCTGCAATTGGCTAGTATCAACCACACCGTTGAAATAAGCAGCTGCGCTCTTTTGGCCATTAGCCCAAGTAGCCAGTCTACATAGCTAGCATTTACCGCTTGCTACAATGCCAGTACATCGCCGTGCTAATCCTTAATTATCCTCCAAGTCCTCGCTTTCGATGCACGTCCTACACGAAATCCGGAGCACACTTGTGCACTTTTCTAAGCGTACCCCGCTCGCTTGCACTCTTTGGTAGGAGGCAATGCAGGTCGCAAGAAGCTTGGCAGGGCGCAGGGTAGGCTTGGGCCGCCCGGCCTTGCGCAGCGCACCAGTCAGGGCCCGTGCAACCACGGTGTGTAAGGTGCACAAGATTTGCGTGCTGCCTGGTGATGGCATCGGGCCTGAGATTATGAGCATCGCCACAAAAGTGTTGTCTGCGGCGGGAAGGCTGCACGGCGAGGAGTTCGAGTATAAGTACGAGCTAATTGGCGGGGCAGCCATTGACGCCACTGGCGTGCCGTTGCCGGAACAAACGCTGACAACAGCTAAAGCCAGCGACTCTGTGCTGCTGGCAGCCATTGGAGGGTGAGGTGCGGTCTGCGCTGTGCATGCCTTGTGCTGCTACGAACTACATTGCCATTCTTCATTTCATGCTGCCTTGGTTGCAGTTACAAATGGGACACACTGCCCAGCGATAAGAGGCCAGAGCGCGGGCTGCTGGGTATTCGTGCTGCGCTGAATGCCTTTGCTAACCTGCGCCCTGCCATAGTCCCGCGTCAGGTATGCAGCAGGAACTGTGTCGTCTAATATCAGCTGTGGTAGCAGATGTAAGCTCTATATGCAGATTGAATGCCTGGCAGCACACAAGTATGCCTCAGTATTCCCTGAGCCGTCTGTCTGCTGTGTGGGGGCACAGCCTGCACAGCCTGCCCATGGTGTGATCTGTATTCCCCATCATGTTGTCACTCTTCAGCCATGTGTGCTGTGATGTGCGCTGTGATGTGGTGCTGGCTACAGCTGGCAGACTCTTCGCCACTGAAGCGGGAGCTGGTGGAGGGAGTAGACATCTTGATCGTGCGCGAGCTGGTGTGTGGCAGCAGCTGGAAGTGCAGGGATGGACCGGCAGGCAATTAGGCACACAAACTGGACAGGATCAGGGCATGCTAGGTTGAACTAAGGCTAGGAACCAGGAAAAACGTGGCAAAGCCAGGACAGGCCAGGACAGGCCAAGAGGCCAGGAACAGGAGCATGGGTAGGGTAGATGTGAGTCATGCATTAAGCAACCAGGCCATGTTAAGCGAAGCATTGGTGACCATGGTAGCGGAAAGGCCCTGTCTTGGAAATCATGCTCTGGTGCCTGCAACCATTGGGTGGTAAGCAGCTGACTACTCTGGACTGTTGTGAGTCGGTCCCAGGCCAGCTCAGCGTGAGGCCTGGGCCTGCTCAGCTGGTCTGTCTGCTGCCTTTGCCAGGTGGGCGGCATCTACTTTGGGCAGCCCAGGGGCTTCAGTGTTAATGACCAGGGCCACCGCATTGGCTTCAACACAGACATCTACTCTGAGCCTGAGGTGACCCTGAGCCCCTACCCTACCCCTACCTTTCCCCTCACCTCTCCTACCACCTCTCCTTTCTCCACCACCCCTGCACTAACTGACTGCATATCTTCTGTTGCGGCCGTCCTAACCCTACAAAGCCTCTGGCTACCCTGCATGGCTCAACCCTTGTTCTTTCAGCTGCACTCACTGCATCCTGTGGCAGGTGGAGCGCATCGCACGTGTGGCCTTTGATGCGGCACGCAAGCGCAGCAAACGCTTGTGCTCAGTGGAGAAGAGCAATGTGTTGGAGGTGTCACAGCTGTGGAAGGAGGTGGTCATCAGGGTGGGTGCCCACCAGCTACAGCAAAGAGTGACATCATGCACTTTGTTGACCCTGTCACTCTTCCCCTCGTGGCATGGCCACACCCTCCTTCCTATGCTACTTCGTGCTGCCCCTGCCCAGGTCGGCAAGGAGTACCCTGATGTGGAGCTCAGCCACATGTACATCGACAACGCTGCCATGCAGTTGTTGCGCAACCCTAAATATTTTGATGTGGTCGTCACAGGTAAGTTGCTCCAGCACCAGCAGCGCAGCCGGGTTTAGAGAGTAGTGAGCAGCAGCACAGCAGAGGTGGCAGCAGCACCAGCACCCGGATGCCTGGTGTGTCAGGGGCATGAGCATATCAATCTATAGGTCGTTTGCCATGGCCACCACATTCCTGTTGGCGGTTCTGCACCAGCCTATTGTGCAGCTCGCTTCCTGGGCTGATCACAGCGACTTGGTCTGCCAGCAGAGTGCCCGGACACAATGTCCGCCAAACAACCACATGTGGCGTTCGCAGGCAACATCTTTGGCGATATCTTATCAGACGAAGCGTCGATGCTTGCCGGCTCGCTAGGCTTGCTGCCCTCGGCATCGATCAGCGGGACTGGCCCCGGCATATTTGAACCAGTGCACGGCAGCGCGCCGGACATCGCTGGCAAGGATCTGGCCAACCCGTTGGCGATGATCATGTCCGCGGCCATGATGTGCACCTACGACCTGGCGCTGCCCGCTGTAGCCGCCACGCTGGAGGCCGCTGTGAACAAAGCCTTGGACGACGGGTACAGGACCGGGGACATCTTCAAAGAGGGCCAGGCCGGCACCAAGCTCGTGAAGTGCAGCGAGATGGGAGAAGTGTTGCTCAAAGCAGTACAGGGTTGATCCTCACGCACACAGGCCAGGCCGATCCTTTGCGTGGATGTCCATGACGCTCAATTGCTGTATGACAACGTCGCCTCCATTGTCATCAGCCAAACATAACTGACTGGGTGACACAACATGTTCGACTGTGGGTACAGCATGTTCGACTGTGGGTCGACAATGGATGTTGATGCGTCTTCGGTCGCACCCTTGATGTCTAAATACTGCATCGTTTTCGATAGCGTTTGGCACATTGGTAGCTGCAAATCAATGCGCGTCATCTGACCATCAGCGCACGACATTGGAGTCTTTGCTCGCGTACTGCCACATGTGCCCGCGAACAAGCCACAGCGGCGAGACGGGTATCCTTGGCACGGTGAGCCGCATCGCTGTGGCCCCATCTACCTAGCGTAGTGAGCTGGTTGTGCACAAATGGAATGTCCGGCCAACACCCAACGCGATGTCTGCCGGGCGTGCAGGGCACCTTGACGGGGTGTTTGGAACATATTGTTATACTCGCTCTCGCCGAATACACCCTTCGGGTCGGCGCACACTAAGGTATCAACGGCTTACACACCCCCTCCTCCACTGTGTCCTCCACTGTGTTTCACCCGCTGCACCCATAGGAAAATGGCTATAAAATGTTTGTTCTTGACTCACTGGTGCATCTCTTGAAACAAATTGCACATCAAACAACCCAGGCCTCTATCAGTTTGACATCTTCAAAGTGACATCATGTTCTCCAAGTAGAATCAGGTCCACGGGGCTGTGGGGTGGCAGTTGAGCTATGAAACGTTGCACGCAGGTGGATGGGATGTAGGGGAGTGTAAGTCTCAGAGGAGCCGAGTCCAAACTCGGTCATGGTGTGGAGCTGTGTGACTGACTGCATGGCCCTGACCCCGAAATCGGCGAAGGGAGGTGACGTCAGGCGTTCCCAACTACCTGAAAACCACCCCCCTGTGATACGAAGCCCGTATCTCCGCAGCCACTCAGTCAAAAATATATGTAAACAGTGCTTTGAACAGAGGAGAGTCATATCTACGAAATGGCAGACGCAGCAAAAACTATCTCGCTCTCAGCGGTGCTCAGTGCCTGCCCAAAGATCGACATTTGAATTCATGCGATTTCGCCACATGCGAGGCGCGCCGCACTAGCACGCTTCGCCACGCTGTTGTGAGGGGCACCTGCAACAGACAGCAGCAGTCGGAACATGTTTTGCTTCTGACATGTGGACGCGACGACGGCAGTCGTGACGACTGGATACCACTGTCAGCTTTTGGAGCTGCTGCTGGCGCTGGTGCATTCCCGGCTGCTCTACTACGCTTAACAAGGTGCTAGGTGCAGTACGTGGTGTTGTCTCACCTTGCTTTGTTGCCCTCGACTTGTTAGCTGCAGGTGCCCCACGCTTACGTGACGTGCTTGCCGCTGCCAGCTGTTGCTGCTGCTGAGGGGGTGCACCAGCAGGCACAGCCAGCTCAGGGGTGGTGCCTGCAGGTGTCAGCTGCTGCTGAGGGGGCGCAGCTGCGGCAAGCTTCCCACGGATGTGGGTGCACACGTGGCTCAATAGCTTGGGTACCCTCCAGCTCGTGTGTACCTCCTGCTTGTGAAACTGGAGGTATGACTGAAGCTGCTTTCCTGTCATCTTCATTGCCTCCTCGACAGTTGTGTGGCCATAATCATGCCCCCCCAAGGCAAGGGCATGGGCCGCTGCAAGCCGCTGTTGGCACGCATGGTCACCCACATTAATCACAACCCTCCCGACCTTGTGCGCTGCATCTGTGATCTGGCGCTCTGCCTTTGCTGACCGCTGTGCTGCAGCTGTGGCATCCTCCTTACGCCGCACTTCAGCACGGAGCTGACCCATATGCTGCTGCAAATCATGAACATCCACAGTCTTCATGGCCTCCTTGCATGTGTGCAGGGACATCAACTGCAGCAGAGCTGGCAGCTCCATGTTGGGAACGCCTGAGGTGACGGTCACAGACCAAAGTGTGCTTTTGACATATCTGAGTATGAGCGTGTGTAACAATGTCTAAAAGGAGCGTAACCTAGTAAGTAGCATGCTGTAAGTCCCAATGGTCGAGCTGTGGCATTGCCCTCTAGGTAAGGGGGGGAGGTGGGCTCATTGCCACATCGCCGCAACCGCTTTCCGATCCGACTGCTGCTGCCGACGCGCATGCGCATGTAGAGCAGCCTTAGCGACGAAGGTGGTCGCAGCGATGACGGCATGCCCCGCAACGGCCCAAATTTGAATCACTAACTTTGATGCTTTGTTGTGCACGTCCTACTCGGTGTATGTTTATTCTGGATGGGTGAAAGGTAGCTGGCTGGGTTGGCTACATACTGAGCCAGCTAGCATCAAATTTGGCTCAGCGAGTGCAGAGTTACAGCCGTCCTACTACCAGGGGTCGGTTTACTGCCATTTTTTGAATGTTGGGGGCGCCTGAAAACAAAAGTCTTTCAATATGATACAACTAGGGAGCGGTTACTTTTAAAGATGCTTAAGTTTAATTAAGCGTCATATTAAGTATTAGGTGGCTTACTAAGCGCTCACTTAAGCGCTGGTAACTCTCTTTTTCTAACCTCGCTCTACCCTTCGTGGCTCTACCCCTTGCTTGATGTAACCCCACTGCAGGCCCGCGGCGTGGTCCTGCCTATAAAGTGCATCGACCCCTTTACTGGGTACGCGATAGCTATTCCTCACTACACGCACAAGCACACAATCGTTTAGTGTTTGCTCGCGGTATTACCATTTGTGCACTACTAGAGAGCAACTTTGCTCAACTCGCATCGTTTGTGCTTAAGAACCACACCATTGGCCTTTGCTGGGTACGCAGATGCAACACCAACCAAATCGCGTCTTTGTGCAACTTGGTCGCGGTCCACTGCGGGGCCGGGCCCCACCGACCCAGTCATAGCCGTTTTGCTGTAATACAGCTGTTCCGGAGCCACTACGCCTTGTTGGCATATGTTGCTGCCTGCCCGCGTGCCTGCCGGCTGAAAGTGCCAATGTGAGGCGATTACGGTTGCGACCCGTGCGCTGGGGTCGCACAGCTGCACTCATAGCAGTGTGGGTCAAAAAGAAGCCACTTAATACACTTAAGGAACTTAATACGACCGGCCTTAATTTAATTAAGCTATTAAGTTAATAGTAGTGGCGTTTTCACGCGTTTAACAACGTTAGCAGCCCTATCCTTAAAACGTTTAGTACGCGGCCCCTCCGCTACTAACAGCCACAAACCAAACTTGTGGTTGTTAGTAGGGGAGGGGACTTGTTTGTGGCTGTTAGTAGCGGAGGGGACTTGTAAACAGGGCAACCACCGTCGTGATCACAGTCTTCGTCATCGCAGTCAGATGCAGGCGAGATATGCTCGGACATTGAACAAAGACAGCAGGGAATAGATGCGCGGCGGTCAGCATTACACATGTCACACCAGATGTGAGAGACAGAGCCAGCGCGGCTCCGCCGCGCTGGCTAAAGCTTGAACGCTTTGAAAACGCCACTACACTAGATAGCGACAAAACCGCTGCGTGCTAAAGGATTTAAACACGCTCGGCCTCGCACCGGCGCTAAACAGCTCTCGACCTCAGCCAGCGGCCGCGTCGCTACGCTCCGCGGCCGCTGGCTTCGGTCTCGAGCTGTTTAGCGCCGGTGCTCGGCCTCGCGTGTTTAAACCCTTTAGCACTGGCGGTTTTGTCGTTATCTACTACTTAAGCGGAGGAACCGCGCCCTAGATACAACATGTACAACATGTTCGACTGTAGGTAATCTCATTCAGCTGCGACAATGGATGTTGATGCGTCTTCGGTCGCACCCTTGATGACCGCAAACCCCACACCAGTGGCATTTCCCCCTAGACCACTGGGCACCCCATCAAAACTGACAGCTTAATGCCTACAGGATTACTAGGGCCTATGGGTTGTTGCGGGCTCGGCCATCAATGCAGCCCGCTGCAGCCGCTGCCTGCCTTTGATTAGCCGGTCATTGAAGCGCTGCGGGTACTCCTTGCCAATGGGGAGCATAGCCTCCAGGCTATCCCATTGGCACAGCAGCTTGACGTAGGAAGTCACATTGTCGCGTGGCGCACACTGCGTCGCGTTGTCATTTAGCTTCGGGGTGTCGAGCCTTTTGTCAAGCTTTACGGCTTACCGGCTGCACCCGGTGCGGGGGAAGCGGGGCGCGTGCGTTTCTTATTCGGGGACATCACAGGGACTGAGCGACATTGTTCAAGCGGAGTGGCCGTGATGGTGTGTGCATCAGCACGCCATTTAACCGGAGTGCCGGCAACCAGTCGCCGTCCGAGGCACAGTAAGGCGAAAGTGAGGTCTGAGGGCGCGACTCCAATGGCGAGGCGAGGCGGCGAGGCGAGACGGCGAAATCTCCATGTCTTTCGAACCGCCCCCGAACCGAGCCACATGGAGCCTCCATTGGAACCGCGTTTGGTGCTTTTGCTATGGACATAACCCAATACTGGCCCCAGCTGACTTCAGCTATCCCCTGCCGCTCTTAGAAGAGAAGCTGAAGACGTATAGTATAATGTCGGAGGCCAAGCTGTTACGGGAAAATAACGGTCGAGGCTGGGTCGAGAGTTGCGGTAAACGTCGAGGCGCAGCCGAGACGTTTACGCAACTCGAGACCTGGCCGAGACTGTTATTTGGACGTGAACAGCGCTGGCCGAGACATTATGCGATATCCCTTTACATTACGGATACCGTCTTTCTAGCTTTCTAGCTGTCGCAGCAAGCCTTGCCGTTACCTAAGCATCGCGCAGCTAACGCGAACACCTTTGGGTTGGAAGGTCAAGTCGCGCACTTTCCCCGTAATTGAGGTCAAGGCTCGCACTTTTCCCGTAATTTTGACCAAGGCTCGCACTTTTTCAGTAATTTTGACAAGGGCCGCACTTTTCCCGTAATTGTTGCAAGGCGCGCACTTTTCTCACTTCTCACTCCGGCCTGAGTTTGGTTCGAGTCCCAAACTCTTGTCCCAGTCTTCATCGTAGTCTTAGCCACCATGCCCGACAGCACATACACGGCCAGCAGCACCGATGATGTGGACGATGAAGTGGATGACCAAAGCGACCACGAGTCAGATATCCCTCAATTCAACCTTCTTCCCCCTCCGCTCGAGGTCGCGACTGCACGTCTTGCTGCAGCAAGACTAGCAGGTGAGAACATTATTGTAACCGCGTTGACCATGGTAACCGCGTTGACCAGGCCAAACTTTGCATCTTGCTCCCACGCAGATTCCCCAGTCGGCCAGCCTAACAATGCAGTTGCAGCGGTCGCGGGTACTTCTGCAACCCACCGCTTGGGTGAAGAGGCATCGGAGCCTCGTCGCTCCGAGCGCCTATCAGGCAAAGCTGTCAGTGAGTAACAACTATGCACGTCGCAAAGCACCGTTTCTGTGTATCATCATTTTCCAATTTCCCGCTCCGCAGATGCTGTGGCTGCCACAACACGCGAGGAAACGGAGCATGTCCTCCAGGAGTTCTTGCAGGACCCTAACATAGTGGGGTTGGCTGTCCACAGCCGAGCGGCGCCAGCTACGCTGAACAAGAACAAGAGTCAGCTCAACACCAGCTATAGCATGTTGGAAGCTGTTCTTGACAGTGGCAAATTTCCTGGTGAGGCATGTCCCTTGCCTTGCCCAGCCCCTCCCAGCTCCGCCCTGCCCTGCCACGCTTTGCCACGCCCTAGCCTGCCCATGCCAAGCTGTCTTCACCTTACTTGCCTGCCCCGTTGTAGGGGGCGATGTTGCCCAGCCACAAGCTTTGCGTGCCTTGAAGTTGTTCTTCGTCACCCGCCCTACAACTTATGAGGAGCGGTGCAGCCATCTATACAAGTGCTACATGACTGACTACAAGCTGTTGTGCATGGTGTTGTGCACCTTGGCTACCGGTAAGTTGCGCTGTGTTTTGTTTGTCAAGCTTGTCATGCTTACATGTCTACATGTCTTACACACACTCACCCTCACACCTTGCGTTGCTGCAGGTTACCGCAAGGCCAATGATGGTGGCAAGTGCAGCGCAGAATCTTTGCGTCAGCGGATGTCTTCCCTTGCCCGCATCTTGCGGGGAGAGCATCATGTCGTCCAAACTGCCAAGAATGACATGGCACCAATCCTCGTGCCTGATGACTTGATGGACTTCAATGGCCGCTTTGCTTTGATGTGGAAGGTCATCGATGGTCATGACAAGATTGCTTTCAAGGCAGGAGAGGTGAGGACTGCCCTCCCACGCCCTGCCCAGCCACGCCCTGCCCTTCGTCGCCCTGCCCAGCCACGCCTCGCCCCGCCATGCCTTGACCTGCCCCAGTCCCACTATCCTTCATTTTGTAAGCATGCGTGATGCTTCGTGTAGGTAACCCACACTCGCAAGCGTGCTGGAATTGTCACTGAGGAGGACCTGGTGAAAGCTGCCCCCCACATGGAGCCGTACACCCCCGCTGGACTGCTGAACCGGGTCATTTACGCCCTGACTACCGGAGCTTTTCTGCGTGGAGACGAGCTGGTTGGCTTGGAGTTGCACCATCTTGTGCGTGTATCACCAGGTAAACCCACAACTTGCAACCCTTCATGCTTGCGAGCACCGTTGCATGTGGTGTTGTATGTTATACTCTCATGCCTCTTACCACTTGCATGTTGTTCTTTGCTTATGAAGGGACTGAGTGCGACGTGGACGCATACAAGATCAAGGATGTTGCATGCAAGAACTGGAAGGGCGGCCTTGCTGACCTTGGCCGAGAGCCTCCTCAGAAGTTCATCCGTGGCAATCCCTCTCTTCCCAGCTCCTTGGATGAATTCGAGAAGGCAAAGCTCTGCAATGTCTCAGCCCTGGACCTCTTGTTGTCCAAGCACCCCAAGAGTGATCCCAAGCACCAGCGCTTGCTCCTGAAGCCTTTGCCATCAGCGGTGAAAGATTCGCCGGTGTGGTACGGCAACCAAGCTGTGGGCATCGGCTCTGTTCGGCTGAACTGGAAGGCGATGTTCCCACACTCAACCCTACATGGAGGCAAGCGCTCAGCAGCTACCGCTGCGTTGTCATCAGGCGCCCCCTTACCCCTTGTGCAACGAGAGGGGGGCTGGAAGTGCCCGGACAGCGTTGCCGTCTACCTACACGCTGACAAGGAGGCGCGACAGAAGCTAAGCGACGCCATCAACGCCCCCATGGTGGCTGCTGCGCTACGCACTACACCATCCCTTTCCTCCTCTCTGCCTGAGCCGCAATCGAGCTTGGGGGTGCCCACTGCAGGAACCTCCGTGCCCGTGGCACCCCCTGTTGCCACCATCCCGCCAGCCACCCCGGCAAGCACCCTCGGCTGGCAAGCGATGGCGGCAGCCAATGGGTGGGTGGCCCCTTCTCCCAGCCCGTCACCCGCTTCATTTCCTTGCTCCATGCCTGGCAACTACCAACCCTCGGGCCACCCGTCGGGCCCTTCTAGCGACCCGGCAGCTACCTACCCTCATGCCAGCTTCCCTCATGCCTCCTACCCTCATGCCAGCTACCCCCCGGGAAGCTATCCGCCAGGCTGCTACCAGCCTCCTAGCTACCCTACGGGCAGCTATTTGCCGGCACCAGCCAGCCACGCCTCGAGCTACATGCCTGCTCCCCCTCCTTCCCCCTATCCCCATGGCTGGGTTGCTCCTTGGCATCACAACTTTGCAGGACCGCCCAACAGCTTGCAGCCGCAGCCAGCACCGTGGCCGTGCATCCCCGCTGCCCCCTGGATTGATCCCCAGGCGGCGCAACGGTTGCACGAATTTCACGCCCACGAGGCTGCTGGGAAGGCGTTAAAGATGAAACTTCTAGCTGCGGCAGCCGCGATCTAGTTGCCTAGTGGCTCGTAATTCTGTCCTTGAGTGGGGGCGTGAGGGCGTGGGTAGCGCTCCCTACAGCAGGTTGAGTGCCGTAATTCCTAGTTAAGACTGTTTGATTGTGGATAAGGGCAGCGCTCCCTACAGCAGGTTGAGTGCCGTGATGCTTGGTAATGGTGATGATTATGAGATTGTAAGGTTGACCCCTTCGGATAATCCCTGTACCTCTGAATAATCTGAGATTTACGTATATATAACGATTTGTGATTTTCTCGTAATGGAAAGGGATAGAAACGTCTCCAGCTTTTCGTCTGTAATTAGAGATGTGACTCTTTATACCAACGGCCATACAGTGGAGTGAATATAAACAGCGGGTGTCTCCTTTACCATTGACCAAGACCATCGATCGTTGTAACCCTGAGTCAGGGCTGGATTGGTGAAACACCAGGTTGAGGCTGCTAGGGAAACCAATAGTGTACATCGAGAAGTTTACACGTTCGTCATCATTACATTCTATCCATCACCATCCTGCATCTTCATCATTGATTAGGAATAATGTGACGAAAGCATGTGTTTCCAGGAACCTATTACCCAAAACACGCAAGGTATCAGCAACCAAGGTGTCAGGCACCAAGGGCATTAATGTGCATCAAGGTGCGTTGATCAAATCACATGCAAAATCGACAAACAGATGTAGCCAAGGTGTAACCTGCCCAAAACGTCAGCACCTCATAGTGTGCAACCCTTCCTACTTTGTCTCCTGACTTGGCACTACTGAGCTCAAGGACCACGCACACACTAATGGTAGCTGCATCCATGCACTGATGATTGACCATACAAGTGATGGATTGGTTCCTCAAACCCCAGCTCATTATGGCTGCACGCTTCTATCACTCTTCTTGGCAAGCTGCATCAGTTCAAAGCCTACACACATACACGGGTTCTCTCTGCAAGGTGTCATCCATCCTCTGAGCGCACATCACGCGCAGCCATACACACACACACTCCATCCACGAAGGTGTGCAGGACACTAGGTAGGCCCCGCCCTCCACCAACCTCAGCAGGCATGGCCAATGGGGACTGGTCAAGAATGATGAAGTCAGCTCTTAAGCCTGGGCGCAGCGTCCCCACAAACTGCTCAAGCATGGTGGCATGTGCTGCATCGACCGTGTGGCCCAGCAGAGCCTCCTCAGGGCTCAGTGCCTCCTCAGCTGTGTAGACGGGTGCACCAGGGTCCAGGGCATCCCGGCGGTGCATGCTGGTGTACTGCAGAACAAGGCATGCAGCAGTTAGTGAAACACACGTTGGGGAGTATCTGGAGATCCTGTAGCCAGCAGTGCAATATAGCTCAGCCCTGGTGAGCAGGATGGCAGGACATCTCACCACACTGGCGATAGGGTGGAGGTCAGTCACAGGCCAGTCACTTGCAAGGCCCATAGCTGCCCCAGCCTTGGCCATGGTGTTGAAGGCGTAGGAGTGCGAGACTCCTGCAGGCAGGCAGGGGCGGACATGTAAGGGTCATCCGCCATATGAAGCCACAGCTGGAGTATGCCTCAAAAGCAGAGTTCATCGGCCTTGAATTAAACGCACTGCAACCTTCCCGCGCCCTCCATATCCTCACCTGCACGCTTCTCCCCAAGACGTGAGACCAGTAAAGGCCCATCAGCTACAAGGTGCAGCGGGTTGGGGGTGGAGATGATGCCAAAGCTTGCCAGCTTGGATGCTGCACCAGGCCCTGACAGGTGCTGAGCATGCTCGATGCGGTGGCGGGGGGGCATGCCAGCTCCAATCTCCTCTGGAAGCACCACGTGCACTGTAGAGCTTGAAACGTTGATGTTCACATTGCTATGTGCTTGCAGCCAGGGTTGCCTGCTAGTCAGCACCTTGCCATAGATGTCGGCCACCTCATCCACTGCATAGTAGAAACATGCAGCAGGGGCAAATGAGTACTAGGGCTCATGGTTAAGACATGCACTCTGATCTGCATACCTGAGCGGTCGCCTATTGCATGCACTGCAACGTGCAGTCCAGCTGCATCCGCGCCTTGTACTGCTTCCTTGAGAGCAGGAAGGGAGATCATGCGGGTGCCCCACTCATGGTCAGCAACACCTGGCTGGTCATGGAGGCTGGTGGTGCCCTCCACTTGATAGTCATTGTACGGTTCCCACATCAATGCTGTGTGGCTACCAAGGCTACCATCAGCAAACTCCTTGACACCACCCCAAAACAGATGGCCACCTGGATGAGCTCTGCCATTGGTTTTAACCAAGGAAGCAAGGCGCGGCCTGCAGATTGGAAAAGGGGCTATGGTGTGAGCAGCTAAGCACATGCAAGCATGGCGCAAGAAGTTAGTAATGCAGTGATGCTTGACAAGCCCTGCTCACCATTGCTGGAGAGGCATGAATGCAAACAGTCTGACTCGTAGATGTCCAGCATCGGCTGCTGGCAGCATGACTGACATGAAGTCTTCCCAGGTAGTGTTGAGGTTGCCAGAGAATGGAGCCCTTCCCAAGCATGACAGTGTTGTGACACCTCGTGCCAAGGCGTAAGATGAAGCACCCTGCAGCGAACAATTAGATTGTTTACGAGGCCAGTATAGGCGTTGAAGACAACGCCAACAACCTGTTACTCTCAACTACAACACACCCAACACCAACTCAACAACTTGACAAGCACCTTACTCTGATATGTGATACATTCCTATTGCCACTGCCATTCCATACAGCCAATCAAGCAAGCAAAGCATCAGAGTCTCGCTAAAAGTTTAAGGGACAGTGTCTTGCTGCACTGTATGACTGACCTGCAGGGCCGCCAGCAGTTGCAGTGGTGTGGGTGGAGGGATGAGCCGGGCAACCAAGCCTATGGCATTCTCACGCAAAACTCCAGTCGGATGCCCATCCTCATCTCTGTCAATGATGCCACCAGCTGGATCCAGCGTCTCAATTGTGATGTTGGCGAGCCTGAGAGCTGCTGTGTTCACAATGGCCATATGCGAGTCCATACGTGAAAGCAGGGCAGGACGGTTGGGCCCCGTGACGGCATCCAGCCAGTGGCGGTGTGGCAGCTGCCCGCCCCATGTTTGTTCGGCCCACTGGCCACCTTGGATCCATTGCAATGGTACAGGGTCCGAGGAGGGAGGGAGCAGGCTATTGTGCTCAGCTTCCTGCTCCTCTAGTTTTGCAACCTGTGAGACACAGAAAGCGGGTGTTGCGACACGCTGTTGATCAAAACGGTCTGATGCCCCATTGCATCACCTCACCTGCGCTGCCACAATATGCTGGAACACTTCCAAAGAAGTAGCCTCCCGCACGTTAACATTGTTGAGGAAGAGACCAGCTGTCAGGAAGTGTGTGTGGGGATCAACAAAGCCAGGCATCACAAACTTTCCCTCCAAGTCATAAGTCTTGACCTCAAGAGATAATCCCTGACTGCGGGCGAGGTCTATCTCTTGCTGCGCCAGTGCCTGCATCTCTGGCATGGTTCCTGTGCCAAGAACATGGCCTTGCATGGAGTGGATGAGCAAAGCTTCAGCATTGAGGCCCTGTGCATGTAATCCAAATGGGCACAATGATCAGAGAAGTTGTCCATAGCTGCCATGTCCCTGCTATGTCAGTTGTGCTGTCTGACTTCTGACCTGACGGTCTGCAGTCCACACACTGCCATTCCAAAAGAGCAAGAGATGTCCTTGGTGGGAAGGGGGCACGTCGCTGTGAACGGGAGGGTGACCAGGAGGGAGCCATCCAGTACCTTTAAAGCCCTGCGAGCGGCGTTGCGCGCAGAGGGGGAATGAGCTGCAGGTCAAACACCACGAGTGCAAGCTGTCAGGTGTTCACGCACCATCGGGCAGGACGAGGAATTGCCTGCGAGCTGGAGCGGCGTCATCAAGTGTAGCGGCATCCATTCCGAGGGCCACAGAAGGGCTCCAAGGGCGACGGCAGTGCACACAGCAAGCACACAGCGCCCGACAAAGCTTATGTTGGACGCCATGGCTTGCTGCGGTCTGGGCGACACTTGCTAGTTTAGTGGTTTAGTGGACCGGAAAACCGTAGCAACCGTTGATGGCTTGCACGATGCAAATTAGGTTTGTGTGACTCTCTGCTATCCTTTACCTTGCCTTGCATTGATGCTCCTAGCGACCGCTGCGTCTGAGACGTTCAGCACGGTTTCCAGAATGCACAGGCCGCATTTGTTCACATATGTTCACGCCGTTAAACATACGCCGGGGATGTAGAACTCTGCTGGATAGCGGTCAACCACCACCGAGAAGTTCATCAAAGTCTGAGCCAAACACAGGCCATAGACACACAGGCCAAATACAGGCCATGACCAACCAGCCCCCTTGTCCCTCACTAGGGCCTCCATTTGAGCCGGACCAGTAGTACTCACTAGTAGCCACTAGCGGGAATATACTAGTGGGCAATAGTAGCCCGGCTCAAATAGTGTTATTAGGCTGTGTGGAGTAAACCCAGTGCACATGGCACATGAGCGCATACCACCTACATCATTGCTTGACCCCTGAGGGCTATCATGTAGAGTTGGCATGACAAGACAGGCACTAATGTAAGCTGATGACAGCTCAAGAGCGGGGCACACACTACTGTGCCACAGCGGGCTGCTGCTGCTGCTGCTGCTGGGCCTTGGGAGGCTTGTCTCGCAGCCGCTTGTAGCCCAGGCCAGGGTACTCCTTGCCCTTGGCTGGCAGAGCTCCCTGCTTTGACCAGCAGCATAGCTCCAGCGGGCGCCACCTGCTCTCTCCAATGCGCTGCATGTTGAGCGCTGCATTGCAGTCCCTGTCCAGCCACCTGCCTGGCTGTGGTGCTGGCTTGGCTTTGGCAGCCTTGCCCTTGGCCTTGCTTTAGCCTTTGGTGGGCGCAGCTGCCTGCTCAGCCTCAGTGCGCTTGCTGCGCTTGGCTGGCGGGGGATTGCTGGGCCCTGGCTCTGAGGCTGCTGCCGGTGTGGCTGCCTGGCTGCTGCCTGGGGCCTGTGGGGGCTTGCGGGGGGCCACTACTGGGCACCACATCAGGCCCCGCACTGGCTGGTCACGCCGCTGGCTCTAGGGACACGCACCTTTCTGTTTCTACCCTGTCGCTACCCTTCCGCTTATCCTTAGCCATCACGCGATGCGCATTGAGACGGGCGGTGGCCTTTACAAGCAACTTGGGTCTCCCGTGAGAATACACGGTTGTGTTACGCTACATTCCAGCCAACTCAACATGCAACTCCACCTCCTCATCCCTAGCAAGAATGAATAAGTCCTCAGCTAACTGTCCTCAGCCAAGCATGTAACGGGACACGTGAGACAGCCACCCAGATCCCTATGACCAACCAGCCAACCCTAGCCAACGCTGGACACTTCTGCCTCATCCTACCCTGATTGCATGAATTGCCTGCGAAGGGCACTCCGACACAGCTAGCAGGAGAAGCCGGGCCAGCTGCAGGAGCAGGAGTAGCTACTCCCAGACATATGCCAGCACCAGGACGCGTCCACCAGCGCATGTAGTTGACCAGGTGCACAGGTTCACGCTGTTGCCTATGTGGACGCTCCGTGCTTGAGGCATGATGGCAGGCCTGATGGCTGAGGCATGAAGCTAGCGTTGTTGTCCTTGTCAGACGGACCGTTCCCATGCCTGCGGCCATGCGACCAACCACCTCAATTATAATGTATACAATGCGCTCGGTTCAAAACAGTACATGGAGCAGCATGCTCCCTGGACAAGCGTACACATCATAAGCATAAGCCATCTGCAGTTTCGTGAACACTGTATATAATTATGAGAATGCTGGACTGGGCTCATGGCAGTTGTCAGGCACAGTCGCAGTCGTGCTTGCAGAGGGAGCGAGGCTGGAAGGAGCGCAGCTGAGGCCTGGCAAAAAGAAAGCTGATGAGCATCGGCAGCCAACAGCAGTGCTAGGCAGGAGCAGGGCCAGGAGAGGCCAGCAGATGCTCGTCTTGAAGGGAGGGAGCTGGGCACAGCCCCACGTTAGACAAGGACAGGCACCGCCATCCTCTTCCCTCTATCCTCAGCTTGCCTAGCTACCGCTCTGACCAGAGGCAGCGGAGTATAATGGAGCTGCACCCTCTGTCCCTCCCTCCCTCACCCTCGCCCGTCCCCTGCTCCCCCTGCGCAGCCCTAGCCACGCCCTCACGCACCGCCCTGTGGCGCAGGTACAGCTTCATGGCGGCACGCGCGTCCTCCACTGGGCTGTGTTCACCCTCCTGGATGTCAAGGCCCAGCTCGGAGGCAGCAAGCTTGCGCAGGGAGCGTGGCTTAAGACAGCCGGTGTGCGAGTATTGCATGAGAGGCTGGTACCTGTAGCCCAGGCAAACGCTTGCCAGCTTTGCAACCTGCTTCATCTTGTATGCACATCATGCACATTGTGTATGCGCATCAAATCACATGCAACCATAGCCAGCTACCCTTCCATCCTTATGTTTGCGATATGCAAGGTGTTGTGTGCCTCCTGGTGCATGAGGCACGCAGAAAGGGGATAGCAGGGCACGAGGAGCAGAGTTCAGGCCACGTGAGGCTGTCTTGCCTGTCCCTACACTGGTTACCCAAGGTTTGCCTAGACCTATACAATGCAATCCAACATGAGTCATTTAACATAGAACACCATGTTTGACTGTGGGTTTATCTCGCTCCGCTACAATCTAATTGAAGCATGCTCGGTCGCGCCCTCGATGCCCACAAATCCCACACCAGTGACAGTTTCCTATACAATGCAGATCCAGAGATCCGATACTTACTTTGAGGTATCCCTGGTGGATCGCGGTGGGTGGCTCAGGCGCAGCGCTCCCAGATCGAAGTGCAGGGCATGCCCCACCAGTAGTCGGCCCTGCAGTAGCTGGGCCACCTGGTTCCGGGCTGCCTCAGTCCCCAGTACTCCGGCCCCACGCAGGTCAGCGGCACGCACCCCACTCCAGGTCGTCCTGCATTTCCCGGGTTGGCAGCAGCAGGCTGGCAATGACGGTGTGGGCAGGCTGGTTACAGCAGCAGCAGCAGCAGCAGCAGCAGCAGCAGCAGCAGCAGTGAGTGACTGCGGCAGGAAGGGAATTGTAGAGGTCACCCCCGCCATTGGCCCCGCAAATGTGAGACGGTCTGGGGCGCGAATCTCCGTGGAGCTCGTGACAAAGTTTTGACGCAGTCGGGTGTAACAGGCGTTTGCGGCACCCAGCAGCCGCAAAACACTAGCTCAGATCGGCGCCCGCCCAAACCTGACCTGTGCCTTCCGCTCCTAAAAGACTCACGCACGCCATAAGGCGATGCTGGCAATCCTTCTACGCACGCCGTAAGCCAACGGCACAAGTGCAGTACGCCTGCTTGCATGTCAGTGCATGGAGCATATAATTTGTGACTATGCGCACAAGTCAGCCAGCTGGCACCCCTTACCTCATTTACGTCGCGGCATGACTCTATGCAAATACAAGCTGCATCATGACAGCGCTACATCATCACTTGGCAATATGTTGTCGGGATGGCTCGGGATGGCTCTGGCTTTCAGTGTTACATGGGCCGTGGTGCCTCAACCTTCTTCCTCAGCTTCAGCAGGCACATGTCACGCAACTTATTCTTTGATTTACTTGAAACCCCTCTGATGTATTGTGTTTGCACCATGCTCAATAGGTCCTTGTTCAGTGTATTAAATTGAGGCATACCAGGGGTGTCCAAGAGAATGAGCCTAATGCACTCTGCATTTAAAGCAGCTTGCCTAGCAGCTTCCTTGTCTAGCAGCATGGGCATTGGCTCAAGAGGCATCGAACCACGGCATTGTGCACCACACGGCTGAGGGGGGTTGCTCATGCGTGCACCACAAGCACATGCCGTCATTGACCACATGAGCTGACCCTCAGTATCAGCAGGAAAATACATGCTGTGTTGTGCACGAGACCCTTGTACTGTACCCTTGAAGCTGTCAGCATCCTCATCTTGCTTGTAGCACTCCTTCACCAACCCCTCATCCAACACCAAGCACTCCCTCCTCATCACTTTTGCTGGGGCTGGGGGTGGGGCTGGGGGTGGGGCTGGGGCTGGGGGTGGGGCTGGGGCTGGGGGTGGGGCTCTGGGGGGTGGGGCTCTGGGGGTCGACGGCATCCTGCGCATAGAAACACATAAACATGTTTGCTCAACATATTGAGGCGTAGCGTCGTTCATAAGAAATAATAAGAGATGAAAGTCGGGCAGGTGACTGTTGTGTGCTACCCTCACCAGTTCATGCCTGTCATGCATTGCGCAAGTGTGCGCGTGAACATCAAACTGACCCGGACTGAGTGAGGTGAATTACAACCTTACTCACCTCTTGCTCACTGTTTTCAAGAGTTGCTTCCCTTGCTGCACTCCTGTTTGGAAGAGCCTTGGGCTGCTGTGGGTTTGATGCTGATCCTCACAACAGCCAAGTACCTGTGGAGGTCAGCAGGTTTGGTTGCATGTGTTGACATTGTATGCAAAACGCACTAAGAAACAGCACCCCGTGCTTACCTGAGATGTATTCGCGAGTTGCCTTGTCCAACGGCAGCAAAGGCTGCTCGGCACGGAAATGCCTCCGGCCACCAATCCACCTCTCCTGTTGCGACACGCATATAAACAGATGGAGAATGACATTGCGAAGCTAATCAAGTCGTCGAGACAATGCAGTACAATCGACGAAAGAGGGCCTAACCTGCTAGCGACACCGTTGTGAGATGTAGAGCCCAATGGTGGAAGAATTACATGCAGCGGGTCAAAGACGGTGCCAAAAAGTGAATTGCGGGGCCAATGGCGGGGGTGACCTAGAAGCTCCTGACAGTTGACCTTGTGTACAAAAAAGGGTTCTGGTGTTTGGCAGCAGGTGTGGGCAGGAGCTCCTTTCTCCCGTTTGGCGGGGTGGTCTTACCGGTAGTCGGTCACCGGCTCCTCGGGCCGCACCCAACGGTCCAGCAGCACCTCGCCGTGCTGGTCCACCACCGCGACACGGGCCACAGCGCTGCGACACCCTCGCGGACCCAAACCTACCATCTCGCAATCCAGCGCCACGGGCTCGCTGGGCATGCCTGCACCATAAGGCGCACACAGAGCCATCCCTCCCCTGAATATTCACCAATCACCGTTTGAAGTGTACGTCCCGTCACGCAGCGGACCCGCATAACCCAGTTGCAACAGCGCCCCCTATACTCGCCCTCCCCATCATTCGCACATCGCTGCTCAAAGCCCTAGCGCAGATGACACGGACCTTCCGCTTCCTTAGTTGGTGTCGCGGCGCAAGGCAGCCCAGAGGAGCGAAGTGATGACCAAGCGCGACCGCTGTGTCTTCAGGCGCCGAATGTTTTCACGGCGGTTGCAACTCCCGGCGCTCCCCCGTGAAAACCGGCCGTGAAACCCACTATCCGGCGCCAAGCACCTACTCCTGGCAAAGCAGGCTACTTCCTGACAGCCATACTGGTGTTGACAAACACATGTGGAAGCTTGGGCCACGCCCATGTCTCTGTAACACTGGGCTTCGCTCCCACTCACTCAGTCTGGCTTGCTGGGCAATCATTACACGCAGCAATAGTAGCAACTGAGAAGCGAGCATCACATCTCCCTTTGTACTGTGTTGAGCCCTACTCTCCCTCAACACTAATGCAAGACCACCATGCGACTGGGAGCCGATGACCTCCTGTAAGTAAGAACTAACAAGAAGGAATGTTAAGATGTTAATAAGAATGAACCGGGTGCTCTTGGATTGGACTGGCTCGCACTGCATGAATGATAGCGGGCGCACATGGCGTGGTGGCATGACACATCTGCCCTCGCTTCCTCAACGTGCTCCTTGTCCTGTCCTTGCAACCTTCCGCTCCCATGTCTGCAGCTATGTAAGCTATGCAAGTTAAGTTCTCTTGTGATGAGTTAACAGAGTGGGTGGGGAGCGTGACTAACAAGCACCTTTGTCAACGTGTGGGTTTCTTACCCAGAGCAGGTGCATGACCCTTTGACCACGAGGCCCAACAGACCCACCCAGTAGGACGAGGATATTGATACTACAATGAAACTGCCCATTTTCTGTCCCTCCCTCCCTCACCCTCGCCCCTCCCCTGCTCCCCCTGCGCAGCCCTAGCCACGCCCTCACGCACCGCCCTGTGGCGCAGGTACAGCTTCATGGCGGCACGCGCGTCCTCCACTGGACTGTGTTCACCCTCCTGGATGTGGAGCCCCAGCTCGGAGGCAGCAAGCTTGCGTAAGGGCTGGGACCTGAGTGGCTTCCCCCGACCTCCAAACCTCATGAGAGGGGGGTACCTGCAACAAGAGCTAAACCCTTACTCAAATGCTGATGTATGGGACCATTGCCTCCAGGGAAATGAGTTCCATGCCAGATGTGTTTGGTCCCCGTCCCCCGTCGCAACACCTTCGGGGCCAATGCCCTGGCCATGGCCATGGTGTTGACATGACACCTGAGTATCACCTGAGTCAATTGATGGTCAAGGGGCGCCATGCAGTGCAGTAGTTCATGCCTACTGCCTGATGGCACACAAGCAGTCGAAGAAAGGTGTCATACTGCCCACAGCCCACAAGCTGGTCTAGGCAAAGCACCGCACCACATCACGCATAGTGCATGCCAGGTGGTCTGGTCTGGTGGCAGTACAACATCACAACCTTAGGTGTGGGGACCCTCTGCAAGGAGATGGCTCACACATGCGCACACTAGTCACCCCCGCTTGGTGCACTTGAGCGAATGACAGCCCACAACATCAGCAGCAGGTGCAGTCAAGGCTGACGCACTTGGCTGTGTCCCGGGTGCTGCCCGCAGGGTGCTCCATCCTCAGCGCTTCCAGGTCGTGGTGCACAGAGTGCCCCACCAGCAGACGGCCTTGCAGCAGGCTGGCCACCAAGGCCTGAGCATCAGCCAGCTCCAGCACCAGCGGCCCCTCCAGGTCAGCGGCACGCACCCCACTCCAGGGTGTCCTGCGCTTCCCAGGACACCAGCCGGCTGGCAGCGGTGTGGGCAGGCTGGCTTCAGCAGCAGCAGCAGCAGCAGCAGCAGCAGCAGTGGGCTGGTGGCATCAGCAGGGACGGCGGCGGGAACAAGGGTTTCAGAGTGTGACTGTGGCAGCAAGGGGCTGACAGTCGATCCTGTGTACTGTGTACGAGGTGTGGGCAGGAGCTCCTTTCTCCCTCTTGGCCGGGTGTTCTTACTGGTAGTCGGTCACCGGCTCCTCGGGCCGCACCCAACGGTCCAGCAGCACCTCGCCGTGCCGGTCCACCATCGCGACACGGGCCAACGCCCGTCGGACTTTCTCCGGACCTACGCGGACCATCTCGCAGTCCAGCGCCACGGGCTCCCCAACCGCGCCTGGGGCCGACGAGAGGGAGTGCATGCGCAGCATGGCACAAGCATGTGGGGAGTGCGCACCGACGTTATTCTCGAGGCAGGGCGACGCCGGAGCCACGCATCACTCACTTGCAGCGCAGCCGCAGCGAATATGTTTTGATCTCTGCCCGCTCCGCAGTTTGGTGTGTGGCAGGGCACTGAAGCGAAGTGTGCGCGGTAGGTTCTCGCGGAGGGCTCTCTGCGCGGGCAGCGGCGCGGCACGATGTTGCGCTTGACCGCCATCGAGGAGGGTGTATTCGACTGCCGTCGCTCACTGCCGCGTTGCCTCTCGCATCCATGATGTGCACGCACCCCTGCTGAGCAATGCGAGTCGTCGCGGCACAGTATACCAGGGTCGTTGACGGAGTGTTTTCACGGTGCATTTCTTCTCCTCTTCCTTTGTGTTCCTCTCTTGTTTCCAGGCACGGCCCGATACAGTGTCAGATACAGAAATGCGGATTGTATGCGTGTATGAGTGACGGTAGCTTCTCTGTCTCAATGATTCTTTGGCAAACCGACTAGGCGAAATGGCGGGGTCGAACTCGGGCGGCCCCAACATGGGGTTGGTAATGTTCATGCAAATACTCTCTCAATACTGTACCGTTTTTAATAGCGTTTATCACAATGGCAGCCGCACTTTAGTACGCGTCATCTGACCATCAGCGCACGACATTGGAGTCTTTGCTCGCGTACTGCCACATGTGCCCGCGAACAAATCACAGCGGCGAGACGGGTCTCCTTGACACGGTGAGCCACATCGCTGTGACCCCATCTACCTAGCGTAGTGAGCTGGGTGTGCACAAATGGAATGTCCGGCTGACACCCAACGCGATGTCTGCCCGGCGTGCAGGGCACCTTGACGGGGTGTTTGGAACATATAAATATACTCGCTTCCGCCAAATACACCATTTGGGTCGGCGCACACTAAGGTATCAACGGCTTACACCCCCCCTCCTCCACTGTATCCTTCACTGTGTTGCACCCGCTGCACCCATAGGAAAATGGCTATAAAATGTTTGTTCTTGACTCACTGGTGCATTTCTTGAAACAAATTGCACATCAAACAACCCAGGCCTCTATCAGTTTGACATCTTCAAAGTGACATCATGTTCTCCAAGTAGAATCAGGTCCACGGGGCAGAACCAGGGGCACGGGCCACATGCTGGCCAATCATTACACGAAGAACAGTAGCTACTGAGAAGCGAGCATCACATTCCCCTTTGCACTGTGTTGAGACTCACCCTCCCTTCACCCTTACATTTATGCAAGACCACCATGCAACTGGAAATCGATGACCTCCTGGCACCGGCTTGCAGTGCATGAATGGAGGCGGGCGCTTCAGGCGTGGTGAACACCTTGCCCTCGCTCCCTTAGCATGGACCTTGCAATTATTTACTAGCAACCTTCTGCTCCCATATCTGCAGCCATGCAAGCAAGGGATGCAAGCAAGGGATGCAAGCAGGTATCCGCCCCTATGGCTGCCAAGCCTAGTACATCTGCTGAGTTCACCAGGCTCCACTGGGGCTCCCCACGAGGTTAACTGGGTGTATTGACATTGCACACGGTGATTGATTGAGCAGCCTGTGGCTGATGACCTGATGGCTGACGCACACTGCAGTGCAATACAGTGTAGTGCTCGAGCAGACTAGGCCGCAGGGAGAGTGGGCTGCTCACGATCCAGGAGAGAGGTCTGTGGTTTGGTCTGGTGCAGCAAGATAAACCTAGGCAGCTGGGCGTGCCAGGGGACCAGCTTAGCAAAATGTGAAGTGGTGTGCTAGATCTAGGTGCTAGGTATCTAGTATCTAGTATCTAGTGCTAGGTATCTAGTATCTAGTATCTAGTGCTAGGTATCTAGAAGCTGAACCCAGTGGCTCACACGAGGATGTAGGGACTCGAAGGGGCAGCCTTACCTCAGCCAAACACAAGCACGGCAAAAGAAGCCTCCCGCCCTTAACCCCCGTCCTGTATATAATTATGAGAATGCTGAACTTGGCTTATGGCAGTTGTCAGGCACAGTCGCAGTCGTGCTTGCAGAGGGAGCGAGGCTGGAAGGAGCGCAGCCGAGGCCTGGCAAAAAGAAAGCTGATGAGCATCGGCAGCCAACAGCAGTGCTAGGCAGGAGCAGGGCCAGGAGAGGCCAGCAGATGCTCGTCTTGAAGGGAGGGAGCTGGGCACAGCCCCACGTTAGACAAGGACAGGCACCGCCATCCTCTTCCCTCTATCCTCAGCTTGCCTAGCTACCGCTCTGACCAGAGGCAGCGGAGTATAATGGAGCTGCACCCTCTGTCCCTCCCTCCCTCACCCTCGCCCGTCCCCTGCTCCCCCTGCGCAGCCCTTGCCATGCCCTCACGCACTGCCCTATGGCGCAGGTACAGCTTCATGGCGGCACGCGCGTCCTCCACTGGACTGTGTTCACCCTCCTGGATATGGAGGCCCAGCTCAGAGGCAGCAAGCTTGCGTAAGGGCTGGGACTTGCGGGACCTCCCTCGACCCGTCATGAAAGGGGGGTACCTGCAACAGGAGCTGGATCTCACCTCATCTCAACTTATAGGTTGAACATCCAACCACCAGCAACTGTCGAGATTTCAGTAGTGGGCCCTCGCCCTTTCCACCGCCATGGTGCTGACATGACACCTGGCTATGTCAATAAGTGGAAGAACTTCACATGCGCACACTAGTCACACTAGTCACACTAGTCAAACTAGTCACACTAGTCACACTAGTCATACCCATGCTGGTCCAGCCTGGTTGCTCTACATCATCACCACAGGTGTTGTTGAATTCTCTGTAAGGTGCTGCCTCACACATGCGCACACTAGTCACACTAGTCATACCCACTCACGGAATAGCAGCCCCCTTGTCCCTCACTAGGGCCTCCATTTGAGCCGGACCAGTAGTACCCACTAGCAGCCACTAGCGGGAATATACTAATGGGCAATAGTAGCCCAACTCAAATGGTGTTATTGGGCTGTGTGGAGTAAACCCAGTGCACATGGCACACGAACAGAATAACAGCCCGACAGAATACCAACCAGCCATGTGGGAGCAGCAGGTGCAGCCATGGCTGACGCACTTGGCCGTGTCCCGGGTGCTGCCCGCAGGGTGCTCCAGCCTCAGCGCTTCCAGGTCGTGATCCACAGAGTGCCCCACCAGCAGACGGCCTTGCAGCAGGCCAGCCACCAAGGCCTGAGCATCAGCCAGCTCCAGCACCAGCGGCCCCTCCAGGTCAGCGGCACGCACCCCACTCCAGGGTGTCCTGCGCTTCCCAGGACAGCAGCAGGCTGGCAGCGGCGGTGTGGGCAGGCTGGTTGCAGCAGCAGCAGCAGCAGCAGCAGTGGGCTGGTGGCATCAGCAGGGACGGCAGCGGGAACAAGGATGGCAGAGTGTGACTGCGGCAGCAAGGGGGTTGTAGAAGCTCCTGACAGTTAATTCTGTGTACAAAAAAGGGTTCTGGTGTTTTGGCAGCAGGTGTGGGCAGGAGCTCCTTTCTCCCATTTGGCGGGGTGTTCTTACCGGTAGTCGGTCACCGGCTCCTCGGGCCGCACCCAACGGTCCAGCAGCACCTCGCCGTGCTGGTCCACCATCGCGACACGGGCCAACGCCCGTCGGACCTTCTCCGGACCTACGCGGACCATCTCGCAGTCCAGCGCCACGGGCTCCGCAACCGCGCCTGGGGTGCACCGCGGCCAGCGAGAGGGAGTGCATGCGCAGCATGGCACAAGCATGTGGGGAGTGCGCACCGACGTTGCTCTCGAGGTAGGGCGACGCCGGAGCCTTGCATCTTTCACTTGCAGCGCAGCCGCAGCGAATACGTTTTGATCTCTGCCCGCTCCGCAGTTTGGTGTGTGGCAGGGCGCTGAGGTGAAGTGCGCGCGGTAGGTTCTCGCGGAGGGCTCTCTGCGCGGGCAGCAGCGCGGCACGGTTTTGCGCTTAGCCGCCATCGAGGAGGGTGTATTCGACTGCCGTCGCTCACTGCCGCGTTGCCTCTCGCATCCATGATGTGCACGCACCCCTGCTGAGCAATGCGAGTCGTCGCGGCACAGTATACCAGGGTCGTTCACGGAGTGTTTTCACGGTGCATTTCTTCTCCTCTTCCTTTTTCCCATGTTTTGTTCTTATATTCGTTTCTGTGTAGCCCCTTTTCCTTTTGGGGGCTCATGCTGTCTGCGGAACTTGTGCCGGCCACCGACACCTAGCCTCAGTGAGAGACCGAGGCTTAGGCTAGACCCCTATGCCATACCCACTCCCAGGCACCAGTAAGCAGATCAACCCATACCCTGGTTGGCATTAAGCATCCTGCTCTCATGCTGCTTGCGCCTGATGCTGCATGGGCCCAATGGACAGAGCCTCAGCAACGCCACAAGCGACGAACCCCACATGCCTTATACATGACTGGTCAAGGGCGTCAGTCCAACATAACTCATTTAACATGGAACATGTGAGGGTGGGTCAAAAGTGCAAAAGGAGTCATGCCATAGCCGCTCACAATGCTCCAATTGCTAGTGGTGAAAACTGCAAGAATTGTAGACTTCATGAGCAACAACTACATGGCATGAAATCATGCAATAGGTGTTGGTAGCCGCTGCTGCTGCTGCTGTGCACCAGGCTGAACACCTGGGTCTGCACCAGCCTTATATTATCAGGACCACCCTTGACAAGGGCAGGGACGGGCTGCTCCTCGCCAAACGTCTTGCACCTGACGAAAGACTGGCCCTGTCATGTTGCCTTGACCTTTCCTGCCGCGGCCCCCAGCTGCTTTCTCCTCTGGCCCAGGAGGTAGGAGTAGAGCTGAGGCAGGCCTGGGAGGTAGCCGGCGATGATGAGCCAGCACACGATGTAGTAGTCAAAGCCAATGTTTAGGGCGTTAGGCATGGTGTAAGCCCACAGGGAGGTGCGCTTGATGGTGGGCATTGCCAGGTATGCCATGGTCAACTCAGATGCCACACCTGGCAGGGCATGGGGAGGCCAGGGGAGGGGAGGGGGGAGTCAAGGGGAGGCAGATGTAGGTTGAGGCAGAAGCCCATGCTAGGATGGGGGAGGGTGAGGGGGAAGGCAGCAGTGGGGCCTGCCTGCACTCACCCAGGGGGTACAAGACAATGAAGCCTGAATAGCGTAGCCACAGCAGCGGGTAAGGCACGCTGCCTAGCTCCTGCAGAAGAGTCAGAGCAGAGCCGTGCTCAGTCAAGGCAGTCAGTGACATCACGGCCTTAACCTTGGTTGCCTGCTGATCAAGGCGTTGATGGTGAAGCAGGCTGCTGCTGGGAGGGTGTCAAAGGGACACAGACAATGCCACTTTGCTCCCTTGCATGCCCACCGCTGCTTATATAGAGGTGTGAAAAGAGGTGTTCAAGATATGCACATGGGGCTCAGGTGGGAGTAGAGGCGCCTGGCCGCCAGCCGCCAGCCGCCATGCTTGCATGCTTGCACTGTCAGCACATCACCTTGCATGCAAAAAAGGAGTAGCGGATGACCTCACTGGCCCCCCATGCCAGCAGCAGGGTGGCCAGGTTCAAGCTGCCCAGCTGCAGCCCAGCAGGCAGGGCCAGGCGCAGCGCCCCTGACGTGGTGGGGCCAGGCACTGGCACTATCAGACCCCAGAGCACCCACAACCGCGACGCCACCTGCAGGGCTGCACCGCACCAAGCAACAGGCAGGGAGTGCAGCAGGGAAGTAACAACGGGGGGCAGCAGCAGCGGCGGCGGCGGCGGCGGCGGCGGCGGCGGCGGCGGCGGCGGTGGCGGCGGCGGCGGCGGCGGCGGCGGTGGCGGCGGCGGCGGCGGCGGCGGCGGCAGCGGCAGCGGCAGCGGCAGCAGCAGCAGCAGCAGCAGCAGCAGCAGCAGCAGCAGCAGCAGCAGCAGCAGCAGCAGCAGCAGCAGCAGCAGCAGCAGCAGCAGCAGCAGCAA